>SIJG01000074.1:619124-670994 GCA_023374025.1 Heterodera schachtii | reverse complement strand
AAAACAGCAACTATGTAGAATTTGATGATCAATTTGGCCATTTAACAGATAATTTATGTGATCGGGATCTTTATCCATCAAATTTATTCATAGGCACGAATTATAGCAGATTTACATAAAGAGACACACAACAATACATACAAAAAAAATATAACGAAAATTTTTGAAAATTATGTGTGAGCACGGCAAAAATCACAATTCATCATCGTCCACGACGTCGTTTCTCTGGCTTAAAAAATGCCATGTACACGCCGATGAATGCGAGGAAGAACACGGAAATGCACGCGACGACAATGTAATTGCCAAATCCGCCGACCAATGCCGCGCGCGTCGGAGCATAGAACGAGGCGCCCAACGACAGCTCTGGGATTTTTACTTCGAACTGAAAAGTTGCATAGTGTTAGAAAGACATAATAATGGGGGTCAAAACAGCAAATTTGCGCACTTGGTGCTCAGCGTCGGCATCATCATTTACGGCATCGGAATTGGCGGCCATAATATAATAATAATTTGTTGACAGAGATTCTATGTAAAATTTTGGCTAAAATTGGTTAAAAAAATATTAGAGCATCGGAGTTTTGAAATGGCCGGGACCGGGGACGAGACTTGGAAAATGGACCGGGACGGGATCCCGGGTCCGGGACTCCCGGGCCAACAAATTGATTGCAGATTCCGCTGAAATTTGGTGATCCGGAGATTGTTGATCGTTTTCCTAAAATTTTTTTTTGGCATATTTATATTTTTTTAAATTCAATTACCAACCATAAATTAGTAATATGTACGAAGTAGAAAAGAAGGCTTTTTACAAATTGCAGATTCTCTGCTTTTTTTTTGAAAATAGAGAAGCTTTGGCATAATGTTTCTCTTACTTTCGAAATCGAACTCTAAATATTAGCAATTTACAAAAAACAGTTTTCAGTTTGTTTTGTGAAGCGCTTTCAGGAGGAGTACTACGACAGTTTGTTGAGCTACAATCAGCAGCGGATGATGCTTTACCCGTACCATTTGTCCGATATTTTGGTGTGCGAACTTCGCATCACTCCGTTCACTTCACTTACGGTTTTGCCTAAAAAAAAAAATTGTAAACTTAGTTTCAGTTTTACACATTATGGGTTACAAATTTTTATCAAAATTTGGACGGGAGATAATTAAAAAGAAACTTTTATTAATTTTTTGCAATTTCGCTAATATTTGATCGCAGTTGACGTCATGCGCATGTTGGGCATCGGTCGCAACCAGTACATTGACTTCGCCGGAGCAGCAGATCATCAACCGACTGCTTGACGAGGGTTCCATCTGCTGTGGTCTGTTGGACAAAGGCATTGTGTTGCGGTTATTGAGCCGAGGCCTCGTCTATTTGGAAGTGCCAATCGGGTCGGATGACTACGTTTTTGGCAAGTCATTTTGGGTTTGGTTTGAGCCATGATCAGACAAAAGGACTTCCTTTTTTTGCTATTTGTACAAAATTTTTGTCGCTATTGATGGACAAACATCAGTGATGGAGGTGGGTAGGGTCCACAAATTATTATTTTCTTAAGTTTTTTTAAATTTTTAGTTGGCCGACACCATCGGAATTGACATTAACTTAGTGAAAAATGCCGTTTCGGTCTTTTGTCGGCTTGGTTTTGCGCGCAAACGCGTCACCGGCATTGAAAATGTGCATTTGCACGCCTCATGGACCACCGGGGACTATGCCAATGCGGACACCACGGGCACAACAAGTTCGGTGTACGGTTTGACTCTTTTTGATTTTCTAATTCCAAGAATAAATGACATGTTTTCCAATGTTACTGGTTTTTTGAAGTTTGGCCTCCCCGTCCTCTGACCAACTGTCCGTCATCAGTGCCAATGCACAGCTTGCTGATCTGTCCATGGCACTGTTGAGCACCACCGGCGAGGATGGCACAAATGCCACGGGCACCGACGACGACATTGCACAGCCGTGGAAAATGCACTCAAAGGACCACCGCAAAACCATCGAGTGAGTGAGTTTTGAATAAACCATTGAAATTTAAAAAAAAAATTTTTTTTTTTTGCGAAAAAAATCTCATTTTTGTAAAAAAAATTATTTAAATTTAGAATTCTGTACGCAATAATTTAGACAATAAATTGTTTAAAAATGCTTTATTTTTTCTTTTTTCGGGTCATTTCGCCTGTCCCCCAGCAGCAGACGCCCGGCACAGAATTGGACAGCAAACGCATTGCGTTCATCTTCGACTCTTCGCTGACCGCCTTTCTGATGATGGGCAATTTGTCGGCGGTAAATGAATATCTTAAACTATTTAGCCGCCTAAAACCATGAAAATTAAAAAAAAAACCTCACTTTTCGCTATTTGACTTAAAATGACCGTACTGAAAAAGCTAGCGACGTAAAAAATTTTCCAGTTAAAATTGTCTGTTTTTTGTTCGCATTCATTCTCATCTCATTAAATTTCGTCACATCGCATTAATGTTTTGTGCCTCTTTTACAGTTTTTTTCCATGTTTCTTCTTCGCCACATCAAAGTGATGGCCAATTTGCGTTTTCTTCTTCTCCTTATGTTCACGCCCGTTTTCTTCATCGGCGGCACGGCTCAGCATGACGAGCACACAGAAATGGACGACCGCCGTCGCCACCGCGAGGAATGTCGGATCACCGTCAATTTGTACCGGGATTTGCGCATGTTGTCCGATGACAACAAGCATGGGATGAAGAACTGTTCAACACCGGTGCGCTTCATTTCAACATCATTATTACTTAATTAAATATTTATGTTTGTTCCCCCTCTTTCCAGGCTGTTTCTTCATGTATCCGCCGAAAGACAGCGACAGCAACTTCTTCCCGAATCGAATGTTGAGTGTGGACAGAAGCCGGAGCAGCAGCTCCCATCTCGTCGGTCTCAATGCTGCACTGGTGCTGTGTGCTTTTTGTTTTTGTTGCTCCCTTCTCTAATGACTGTCTAATTAATAATGAATGCACTCTCAATGAATCCAATCGCAAACGAGTCCAATCATTTGGGGTTTTGTGGACCGTTGTGACATTGTTTCATGTGTTAATACAGCTATTTACAATTAGCTACAATTTTGATATCATTCAAAGCCATTAAATTCGTCTAACTTTTTCAGACTTCAAAAAAGTCATGAAAACTTATTTCTTGAGGGTTTTCGGGTCCCTTATCACTAATTCGGCATCCATTTCGACCATTTCCAACCCGAGGAATGCATTTCTTAGAACCCCACATATAATTATGTTGCTATATTATTAAACAATTCTGATTTTGTCCCATTCTTTATCCCTACAGCAGGCTGCCGTTCGGACATTCCGTTCATGTTGCAGCATGTCTCATTTTCCAAGGACATCAAATTGCATCGGATGCTTCGCTATCTGCGCGCTTGCTTCGTCCGTGACATTCGTGAACACAACCGTGGCTTCAACAATGGGACCTAACAAATCACAAAATGCCAACCGGAGATGGCCAACCAAACGAATAGCGTGGTAATACGACGAATAATGATGGCTATTTTTGGGGGGGAAAAAAATATTTTTTTTTTGTGAAATTTCATTTTTTTAGTTGAGCAAGCGAAGCTGGCTGGAGCAGAACGCCTACTTTGCCGAGAACAATTGCTTCTACCCATTCTACGGCCAAGCAGTGTTTTACGCATCATTTGTCCAGCACAGTGAGGGACGGATGGTGTGCTGCAGACGATGGACGGACGCATTGATGAGGAAGAGAGCTTCAAGGAAAATTGCAAGAAAATGACGGATCACATTTACGCAGCCAAAGCCGAATGACGCAAGAGAAAGGATGCTCAATGAAGGAACCGACGGACGATGATTAATGATGATGTGATTGATGAATGTCAATTTCTATGCATAATATCATTTAGGCCTATTATTATTATTATGGTTTTTTCTTTACACCCCTAAAAATGGACTTTTTGACTTCACCCCTCCCCCCCCCCCCAAAAAAGCCAAGGGTCTGTCTGACTACGCCCTTGCGGCATGCTTCTGACGCCCCTTTCATTGACGCATTGGTGAAGGAACAAATGGTTTATTGTATAAAATTTGCAATCGATCAATGAAACAAAAGGGATTTGAAAGTAAAGACCGTTCTCGGCCTTTAACTACTATCAAAAAAGTGATTTCTATTGTTTTCAGTAATTAAAGACCGTTCTCGGCCTTTAACTACTGGTCAGGAATCCATCGATTGTTTCCTCTTTCTTTCTCCAATGTTAAATCAATGGCCAGCGTCACTTTGTCCTCGTCTTCGTTGTAAAATCCATTGATCGGGTCCATTAATTCCTTAATTTTACAAATTTATAGCAAAGAAATGGTGTTTTGTTTGCTGCCGCTTACCGAAATTTGGACAAAATGCTGCCAGCCATAGCGAGGCTTTTCGTTGTTGAACACATAAGCACGATAACCCATCATTAAGTCGTCCTCGTTGGAATGCGAAAGGATTCGAAGTGTTGCCGAACATTTACAACTCCAATTTGCTCCTTATTAATTAAAAAATTCGTAATAAATTTAAATTTTTTAAGCACGTTGATTTTTCGCTGCGAACTGTAGATAAAATCCGAGCCATTTTTTGCCTCCATTGTCCTGCGATATATGCGCAAATATTTGCCACGGAAGTCCAATGATGTGCATTGTAGGGAAGCTTGAGCGCCAGCTGTTCTCAGCTGCTGCGAATGAGGTGAAATTGTCAATTTCCAACGCAAGAGTCCCGCCATTTTCCCTGGCGATGTTCCAATTGACGCATCGTTCGGCTGTGGCGAAGGGCAGGGGCTCCTGCCCTTCCGCATTGGCAATTGGATGGCAGTGGAACTGATAAATGGAGAGGACTTCTTCCCAGACCAGAACACCGCACTTTGCTGCAAAAACATCGAATCAATAGAAACGCGTATAATAAAAAATTTTTACAAAATAAAGCATAAACCTAGGCCCAAGTAATCCGAGGCTTAATCTAAAGCTTAGGCCTAGCCTAAACCATTGTTCGGTTGTCATAACATCATTATTTTCTATCCATTTTCAAAGAGTTATACCAATGTGTTTTGTGAAATCCACTTTTTGAATTAGTGGAAATCGAATGTTGAACAATGCCGAGCCAAGCATTTCACGTCGATTCACAGCGGAACATTCTTTGCCATTTTGACAGCACTTTTCGTCGGCCCAACGGAGTGCCTAAATGAAAAATAACGATTCAATTTAAAAACAAAAAATTAATAATTACAGCTTGCCAAAGTTCCAATTCATCGCTGATTTCCAAACGATCTCGTTTGAAAAATTCAGCCAACAAATTCTGATCAATTTGCAAAAATGCCTCCGATTTGAATAAATGGGCGGCATTTTGACAAATGTAACGCCAACATCGGTGAGTCAAATCCTAAAAATACCATTGAAATTTTTTACATATTAAAATGCTCTTTATGATTATCGATTACGAACTCATATTAAATTAGGCTTAATGATTAATATTTATCATAATGCCATTTTCGTGATAAGAAGGGCAAGGATTTAAAGTTAACGTTTTTGCCCACCTCAAATCCGAAGAGACGAAATGCCTCAACCGCAAAAAAAAACATCGGTCAATTCGTCAAATGGAATTTGAACACATTGGTTCACCAGTCTTTTGATGTCGTATTTGTTGGCTAAAAATTCATTGACAAATAATTAAAAAACGAAAAAAAGAGTGAGTCCATTTCTTTTTTGGATGGAAAAAATTTTTCAAGAAAAAATTGGCAATTTTTTTGATGTTTTCACTATTTTTTTAATATTTCATTCCCAAAAAAAAATTTCACGGATGTGTCTTTCTGCACCGCCGACCCCCATTTTACATTAAGGTTTTTAATTTAGCCCCAAAAATGGCAAAAAATTCGTCATTTTGTGGCGCAAAACCGTCAAATTTCTGTTTCATTTAGCCTCAGCGCCAAAATTTCTGAAAATAACACAAGAAAAAAATTTTTAATCTAAAAGAAAAAAAAAGTCAGTCTCCGGACTCGAAAAGCATTTAATAAAAACTAAAAATGACTTAATCAATTCTCATTTAAATTAAAATATTTAATCCACCGGCGTAAAGCACTGCCATGGCATTGTTTCCGTTCACTACGCCCAAATTGTCAGTGTAAATGAACTCAAGCATCGCTCTGAACACCACAGGTTGAATGTCGTTCACTTCAACTGTATTAAAATTATTGCATTTCAAGCCAAATGAAAAAAGAAATTTAAAAAATTAATGAAAAACGAAAATCTAAAAATTTTATTATCTAACCAAAACTCAAAAAAGGACATAACGTCGCCGCATTTTAGTTACTTATAAAATAGTCTAACTCAAAAAAATTTTACAAGAAAATTCAGCAAATTTTGTTTCAGTAACCCTAGGCTTCCTAACAAACGTTACAGGCCGGTGTAAAAGAGGTGGGGGGAGGGGGTCCGCAGCGAGGGGGGGTCGCAAATTTTGAAAATTTTCTTAACAAATTCATTAAAAATCCAAAAAAAATTTTCCCCGGCGGCGCCTATCGGCACCGCCGCCCACCCCCCCTTTTGGTAAAAATTTTTTCTTTTTTTTTTTACGGCGACGTTTCGCGATACACCATTGAAATGCCCTTAGTTTTGTTGTTTGTCTGCATGTTACATAAACATTTTTTCAAAAAAAAATAATTTTTTTTTCATGCACATTTTCTCACCATAATCGTCATAACGGAACATTGTTTTGAAAACATCCGAAGCTGTTCCCAAAATGAGTTTATGGGCCGGGAAAAGCTTAAAAGAACAGAAAAGAAATGAATGAATGAAATTAGGCAAGTTCACCTCCTTTCTGTCTCCTTCCCCGACCAAAAAGTACACATCCGCATTCTCACCAGATTCAAATAACAGCTTCATCCGATCCGCCAAATTGCCCGCTGATGACATTGTAAATAAAAATTTGCACTTCAATAAATAATCTCTGAAGAAAGCAAAGAAATGGCCCCAATTTTATTTTCAAAAGTTTATGAAAACATGTTTCCAAGGGTTTTCGGGGCGCTGATCACGCGAATCCGTCATCCATTTCGAGCAATTCCGAAACCCGGACTCACATTCAAACAAAAAGTCAAACTCAAGTTTTTCATTTTTAGTCTAGGGGGCAACCATCGACAGTATTACCTGATCTTTTATTAAAGCAATGGTGACTTTCACTGAATTTAGCAAAGTTTGAACCAAAATGTGAAATTCGAAAATTTGAATTTTTGATTTTTTGTTCGAATTCAGGTCCGGGTCCTAATTAGGTCGAAATGGATGCTAAATTCGTGATCAGCGACCCCGAAAACCCTTGGAAACATGTCTTCATGGCTATTGAAAGCAAAAAAAAGTTTGAAGAATTGAAAAATATTCTGATGCTTTGGTAATCTGGAGAATCTGGGCTCCACCCAAAACATTGTTTTTTGTTTCTGTTATAAAAAGATTAACGGGGGTTTTCGGGACTTCTGGCTGATCATGAATAGTATGATATCAGATTTGCAAGTCATTGAAATAGCTTTTCGAAATTTTGTCAATATGGTCAAATGTTCCTAAAATTGGTTATTGGCAGGGTATTAGGTAAGTGACTTGTTTTATGTTTTGTGTGATAGTTCTATGACCATCCCATTGACTAATAAAAAGTGCTGCTCATACATATATGGTTGTTTCATTCGAAAAAGGGTCCAACATTTGACCACATTGACAAAATTTCAAAAAATTATAAGAAAGTTCATAAATTTTTCGCGATGTGCCTATCGAACCGTTGCTGGACATGTCTTCATGGTTATTGAAAAAAAAAAGTGAAGAATTGAAAAATGTTCTGATTCTTGCCTTTTTGAGTACAATTTTCAATTGACATGGCTTTCAGTTTTTCCGTGTATTTACCTAACCGTTTTTGAAATAAAAAATATGGATTTATAAATTTTTGAATTCCTCGACTTTTTGTTCGAATTCGTGTTAGAGGAGTAGCATTGGCACAATTAAATGTCAGATTTGTATTCAGAAACCACGAAAACCCTTAGATTATGTAGAGCATGGAGAATTCAGGAAAAAAATTTAGGTACATGAAATTTCCATCCCTACATTCATTTCTAATAACCCATAGCGATTTCGGTAATAGGCAGTTTAAGTGATACTTCCCACCCCACTATTTTCAAAATTTTTTTTTTTTTTTTTTTAAAATTATGTAGTTAAACCATAATTTTCAATTTCAGAAGGTCCATCATCCCTTTGCTTAAATCCCCTAAATAAAAATGTGCTTCTCATCAGAAATTGAGAACACACGCACTAATTGCAATTTGTCTACCACCCACCCAACCAACTCGAGGCCATCAAATTCAGCAAGGTGTGGAAAATTTTCAAAAAATTTTAAATCCAATCAAATCCCTTTTCGATCTTGTTAAGGTGATAAGCAGGCAGCAAAACAACAGCGGAGACTTTGACCAGACTTGGCAACCTTGTCAATGGCCACCCAACCAACTCGAGGCCATCAAATTCAGCAAGGTGTGGAAAATTTCAAAAAAAAAAAAACCAAAAATTTTTCGAAGCAAATCCGCACAAATCCCTCTCCGTTTGTTAAGGTGATAAGCGGGCGAAAAGACTGTGGACAAGCTTACTGCTGCTTTTGCTGTGGCATTTTTACTTTTGTAAGTTTTCAGTTTTGCCGAAATTTGTAACAAATTTCACTGTCCCTCCCCCCCCCCCCCTCTCCATCTTTTGGCGTTGGTCGTGGCATTGTCGGTGCTGATCTACGTCTTCAAATCCTCTGGCCGTGAGCCACGTGAGATGCCATATATACGGTTTGTGTCTATCATCATTGTTGCGTGTTGCGTTATTGTATGCTATGTTTCTGCAGGTTATTGTTTTACATACATGTTCAACGATTTTCATGGTCCTTCACTGATCAGTGATCAAGAAATATGTTACACCCATTCCGACTAAAACCCGAACCATTTGAATTCCGAGTATAAAGAGACGAATTTCTCGAAACTTTTTTTTTGGTAACCAAATTCAGTTTTTGAACCAGCAAATTATGTAGATGATTTTTTAATTTGCGTATTGGGCGCTATTTTTAAAAAGTTTTTTTTTTGAATTTTATTGAAAACCAAGGGGGTGGGCGGGCTTTTTGTTTCAAAAATTCTTTGTAAATAAGGCACCATTTTCTGTCGTTGTAATTGTTTTTACATATTCAACTCAATTCCCATTTTTGTTACAGTCGATGACGGTCACAGTTCGCTGGAAGTGCTGTACAAATGTTCGACGTGTGGCGAAGATGTGCACAGAATTTATGAGTGCTTCGGTACGGCATTTGCCACATCCATCAATTACATACAATAAATTTTGTCCCGGTTTCAGTTGACATCTCTCTCAGCAGCAGCCGACGACGGGACAATGGTTTTTTCAGCTACCGTACTCAAACGTACAGTGCATGGGGACAGTACACGGCAAATGTCACTAAAACAGCGCTGCAGAAGCGGATGACCATGAACAATTTTGAGGCGGTGGAGCGCAAATTCGATGTGATGAGCGTTATCCAGGACAATTATTACAAGGCAACCGATGAATGGACCGACGAATTGATAAGGCGTCTTGAATAAATAGGCAGGCCAAGTGGCAGCACTTTATTGTATAATTATTGTATTATATTTGTATTTCGCGTATAACTATTTTATATTTGTATAGAGAAATGCTTTATCTCAATACTGATGATTTGGTTTAATTTTGTTGCTTTTTGAATAAAATTTAGTCATTTTACAACTCCCTAAATTTGAGGCTTTTTAGAAATCCAATCCCGGCTTTTTTGATGGTCCCCAATTTTTGGGGGGAAAAAAAATTCGCTCTCGCGCAAAAAAAAAAAATTTTTTTTGTTTGAAAATAGTAATACATTAATGCATAATCCAACCATTCTTCCTTCATTCATCACTATATTTTTTTATTTTGGTTAATTTCCCTTTTGTACTAATTTTTCGACCACAAAAAACATTTTTAAACAAAACTGACCAAATACCAAAGCGAACATTTTGGTATCATTTCATGGCCTTTCAAAATGTTGTAAAGGCAAAAAAAAACCCCATCAATTTTTTGTCGGAAAAACAGTAAAAATTGGGGTACTTATATGGTTCGTACGCCACAAATTTAAAATTTTTAATCATCTTACCTATGTTGCTTAGAAAGACACTTATATGTTTTCAGGTACGCGGAACACGATTATGGCATCTATTTAGACCAATTTCGAACCCCGGAATTATTGAAAAATTTTGAGTTTTCGACTTTTTGGGGATTTCGACTTTAGGTCGAATCCGTCTCAGGAGTTCGAAATTAGTCTAAATAGATGTCATAATCTTGTTCAGCGCCGCTGAAAACCATATAAGTGAGACTATCTAAGCAACCTAAGCTGATTTAAAAAATTTTAAAATTTGTGGCGTACGAACCATATTTGTCATCATTCCTCTGACCCCTAACCTTTTTCAAAATGTTGTTAAGGCACAACAAATCCCAATAATTTTTTGCCGAAAAACCGTAAAAGTTGGCTTTTTGTCATCGTTCCTCTGAAATCCCAACCCCATTTTTCCAAGGCCTCAAAACACCCGCCACATATTGTACATATTATTTGCAAAAGCCTGATCATCTCCATCCATCCATCATCATCATCACCACCATGACGGACGAGCCCGAAACAAAGGACCAACTCATCTGCCTGATCATCGTGTGCGAGAAGGCGCGACGCTTCGACGACATGGTGGAGGCGATGGAAAAGGTGTGGCCATGCCATGCCATCCGATCGTTTGTGGTCGCAGGATTTCACAAATTTTGATGATCAATTAAATGCCTTATCCCCGCTCCCCTCCCATTTCAGTTGATCAAATTGGACCCCAATCTTGGCCTGGAGGATCGTGTTTCGCTGGCAGTGGCCTACAAAGGTGCGATGTCTTCACGCCGTTCGTCATGGCGTTCCTTGGTGTCCATCGAGGAGCGGACCGGCCCGGAAATGAACGAGCGACAACATCAGGTGTGGTGCCATCGTCGACATTTGGAGGCCCCGGCACATTTTTCGTTAAAAATGCCACTGATTTTCCCCCTTTTTTTTCCAAACACAGGTGATGAAGAGCTATCGTGAGCATGTGCAGAACGAATTGGTGACCATCTGCCAAGAACTTTTGGTGGGTTTCCCGTTTTTCATGGAAATTTTTTTTCCATAATTTTTGTACGTCCCCAATTTCTCTTCCGTTCAACAGACGTGGATCAACGAAGTGCTATGATGCTGTTCCCGAAAGCGACCGACCCGGAGCCGAAGGTGTTCTACCTGAAAATGAAAGCCGATTACTACCGTTACATGGCCGAGGTGGCGACCGCGACGGATGAGGACCGATCGCGTGAGACAGAATTTGACCGATCACAATTTTAATCACCATTTTTTGATCCGTCATTTTTCAGCATTTTATGAGTCCAATTGTCTTTGAAACATCCTCAATTTTTTGGACCATAACTTTTCCATGTTTTAGCAAAACAACAGTTTCAGTGTTTTTTCGAATGAATACCAAAATCTGTTGTTTTTCAAACATGAAAAAAAGTTATGATCCAAGAAATTGAGGATGTTTACAGTTGATTGGACTCACAAAATGCAGGAAAAAAATGAAATATTTTTCGATTGTATCATAATTTTTTTTTTTTTTTGTTCCGCAGGTGTCGTCGAACTCGCAAAGGGCGCTTATCAGGAAGCCATGGAAATCGCCACCTCCAAAATTGCAGCGACCAATCCGACTCGTCTTGGGCTTGCACTCAACTTCTCCGTGTTCAACTTTGAAATCTTAAAATCGGTGGACGAGGCGCGCAAACTGGCCCAAAAAGTGGGTTTCATCATGCTTTTCCTTTCATTGTATAATAATGGCCAAATCCTCCCCCGATTTTCAGGCTATTGACTTGGCCCAAGCGGAGATTGCCACACTGACGGTGCCATTGGCCGATGACGCTTCGATCAACTTGCGCATGATGAGGGAAAACATGGAATTGTGGACACCGGCGGAGGGCGGCAGCCACACCAAGACGACCTGAGAAGAAAGTGCCGAACTGACCGACCGACCGATCGGATGGACGATATTATGCATACAACAACGATATTCAACAGATTGTGTAAATGATGTATTTATTGTGTATATATATGCCATTGCATTGTATTATATATATTTGTGTGTGCTCCTCGTGCTAATAAATGTCGTAAATGGACCTTCGGAGGGATTTTTTGGCACATATTTTTTCTTAGTCAATACGACCCCTTAGGGACGTGCCAATTGTTTCGACAACAATAAAAACGAATGGTCCAAGAAATCCTGGATTATTTACACTTCAAATTCAAGCTTTTAAGCCGGTTTTGGAACGAAAAATACGAAATTTTAAAAGTTTAATTTTTCGTATTAGGCCCCAAGGTTCGGAATGGATGTCGGATTCGTGATCAGCAACTTCGAGAATTATCGGAAGGATTTTCAATATTTTTAAAATTAACAATAAAAATAAACTCAAAAGACCTCCTCTTACTCAATGAATTCTGCGCCATCATTCGCCTCCAGCAACTGAAACCGAGAGGAATCGAATTTGATATATAATATGCCTAAATTATGATGTCCGCTTAAAATTTTGTTCGATTTATAAAAACATTTTTCGCTGCCTTGTCAATGCGATGGTTTTCCGGCGCTGTTTCCCCCGGTGGTTTTGAAGTGTTGGTTTTAAACCATTAAGAAGAATGCGACAATATAATATGTATAACTGATTATTTTATCTCGTTCATCGCCGTACCAGGTTGGCATTCGGTTGGAGTCGGATTGAGCTTTTAACATCGCTTACTTTTTTTGTTTTGTTTTTTTCAAACGGCACGGAACAGACGATAAAAAATTATTTGTAAAAATAATTTAAAAATTTTTTTAAATTAATTTTATTTTAACTAACGATATACAAGGAAATGCTGCATTACTTCACTTGATTATAATTAGTTGAACTGATCCAACAATTTAATTTTAATCCCTTTATTTATTGTGCCGATTTTTGGGGCAATGTGCCAAATAAAACCCATTTTCAGTCGCCTTTTTTTGGCAATGTTTCCAATTGTTGAAAAGGGAGGCCTATCTTTTTTATTTTGTTGTTATGCATCAAAATGCCATTCTTTTCCACCCATTGAGAACAGAAACGGCGCCGAGATTTTCTTATCGTACTTTGAACAAAGTTATTGAAAATAAAAATAATTATTATTTTAATTAACAAAAATATCAACAAAAAATTATGATTTTTGAGTCGCCTTTTTGATTGTTAAATAATTAGCAATTGCCTCTTTAACAATTAATTAGTGACAATCGAAAGCCCTTATATATTCATGCGTTAATTAATTTCAATCAGTCGTCGAAACTCTTAAATTATCTGTGCTTCAAATAAAAGACTCAAGAGTCGTTAATTGGTCCAATTACATATGCTCACATTTTTCAATTCATTTTCTCAAAGAATTTATAATTTGATTTTATTTGGTGGTGACCCATAATTTATTGTCGTCGGTTAAATGAATGGACTCCATTTTACACTAATTTTGCCAATGGCCAAGTAATGAATGCCATTGTTGTGATTTTTGGTGTCCATCAGTCGCATCCACGGCATTTTCCACCCGGGCCAATCTCTCCACACGTCACCCGCCCCCCCCCCCCCTCCCCTCCCCCCCGCCCCTTCAATTACCCATTGGTCATCTGTTCCGTGCCGTTCACTTCTAAATGGCGTCGCTTTTCTGTCCTTTGATCATTGGTCACTAATTGGCCTAATTTTAGCCTTTCCCAATTACACGCTCATCATTACTAATTACCCGTCACCACCCATTAGTCTATTTTATTCAATCTTTTCCTCCAATATTGCAGCATTTTGTATTTGTTTAATGGGTGTAAATAAATTTTAATTAGCGCTTATTAATTAAATAACTACCATTAAGTTTTATGATGTTGTTAAACTTCCTAATTAAGTGACCCATTCTCTGTCAATTAGTACCCCATTTCCATTATTGTCTCATTTTAGTCCATTTCTTAATTAATTATTTCTAATTTTAAGATTTTTCTTCGATTATTCTTTTTACATCATTTTCCTGAAAAATGTCTGATGCTGATCATTTTACTGCGCATGAATCTTTCAACGACACAAGTAAACTGATGGAGTTAATTACATTGCCTAATTAATTATTAATTGCCTAATTCAGTGTGGCCAGCCAGCATTGGGGGCGGCGATTTGGTGGAAAAAAGTGCCATTCCGTGGAAGAAGCTGGCATTTTGGCGCAACGGCTTGATGGTCATTCTATTGCTTGGATTTCTTTTTGTGGTAAGTTTTTGATTTTTTTTGTCCATTTTTATACTGCGCCAATTAACGGTTTTTTACCATGGATGGCACGGAATTTCGATTATCGATTTCCGACATTTTGGGTCTCGGAATTCAGATTTTCGAAAATTTTGGGGCATCGGAATGCCATCCCTGGTTCTTACATTGCCACTTTTTGAGAATTCGTTTAAAAATATTTTTATGAAAGCATTTATTTTTACATTTTTTATCATTAATTTAATAAACGGACAAAAGCACAAATAAAAAATGACAATTAAATTAAAAAATTGAAAATTTAAATCAAAAATATATTATTATTATTATTATTTAGTTGTTTTTTGCCGTGCGAACAAATGAAAGGCACTCAATTGATGATGAATTTGCGAAAAATTTGGCGGAGAAAATTGACAGAATTTACGACAAAATGGAGGACCAACAGCAGCAGCTGGTGAATAACAAACAAATCTTTTGTCAAAATGTTTGAGAATTTGTTTTAATTTTTTTTTACAATTCTTCAAGCTATTAGTACGGCGGAAAAAAATTGTAAATTCGGATGAAATTCAGGTGCCAATAATGATTAGAAAGCATGTTTTTTTGACGGGTCTTTGGTCATTCCAAGGGGTGACCTCATGCGATTCTTTGATGTCATAAAAATTTTTTTAGCGCCTAGGGGAACATTGGATTCTAAGACTATCAATCAGAGATTATAAAAAAATTTGTTTTTTATTTCAGTCATTTGTCAGTGCAGCGACTCATGAAAAAATGGCATTTTTTGTGTGCGGAATTGCCGTTTGTCTTCTGCTTTTGCTGATCAAAGGAAATGCCAACAAAATTTTGACCGGAAAATTTGGGCGAAGAAATGGACAAAGCGACGATGAAAAAACGGAGGAGGAGGAAAAGGAAGAAAATGGCAAAAGAAGAGAGAAAGGAGGACGAGGGGAGGAGGCACTTTTGGAGACAAATGATGGGGAAGATGAGGAGGAAGAAGAGGAAAAGGAAGAGGATGAACGAGAGGAATTTGTTGGGGAAGAGAATGAGGAAGAAGAAAAAGAGGAGAGTGGAGTGGAAGGACTTTTGGAGGAATTGGAAGTGGCAACGGATGAAGAGGAGGAAGAAGAAAAGGGAGAGGAAGAAGAATTCATTGAGGAAGAGGAGGACGAAGATGGAGAAGAGGATGAATTCGACAGTGAGGAGGAGGAGAAGCGGAAGACGGAGAACAAATTGGAAGGAAAGAAGAGCCGAATTTTGGTGAGTAAAAAAGGCTAAAAAATGGGAAATGCCAATCCTTTATTTATGGGCCCCATTTTTTCAGCAGCGACCGATGGCACAACTGAAAATGGCTAACAAAAAACAGTTTTTTTGGCGCACATTGTCCAAAAAACTTTGGATATTCATCACAATTGAAGACGCACATGCGCATCCACACGGGCGAGAAGCCATTTGAGGTGGGTTTAATAAAAAAAATGATCATAATAATTAAATGATTGAATTTAATTTATTTTTTCATTAAAGTGCGAATTTTGTGGGCTCAGATTTGCGCAGAAAGGACATCTGATCAAACACCGCCGTACACACACCGGTGAGAAACCGTTTCGGGTGAGTTACAGATTTGTGATTTTTGAATTTTTTACGGATTTAGTTTTTTTTTGAATGGATTTGGATTTTATGAATTTTATGAATTTTGTTTTTTCAAAAACAGTGTGACTCATGTGACAAGGCATTTGCACAGAAAGGTCAGCTTGATTATCATCGGCGAGTTCATACGGGCGAACGGCCCTATAAGGTGAGTTGAAAGTTAAAAATGTGGGGGGTTTTTGGGGGGAAAATGCCCGGCCCCAAAAATTTGGTCATTTTGGGGGTATTTGTAAAAATGGAATTTTCCTTCATTAATAATAATAATTAATGGATGCATTTAATTTATTTTTTTCAAAAACAGTGTGAATTTTGTGACAAGGCATTTGCTCGGACGGCTCATCTTGACGATCATCAGCGAATTCATACGGGCGACCGTCCCTATAAGGTGAGTTGAAAATTGCGTTTTTTTTTAATTTTGTGGAAATGCCGGCCCCAAAAAATTTAGGTAATTTTTCGGGGAATAATGAATTTTGAGTTTGTTGGTTGTAAAAAATGAACTTTCCATTTCTTTCATTTTCCCCCTCATTTTTCCAACAATTCATTTCATTTATTTTTTTAAATTTGGTTTTAGAAATAAAAATTAATTTCTTTTATATTTTTAATTAAAGTGCAAATTTTGTGGGCTGAGATTTACGCAGAAAGGAGCTTTGAACAATCACATCCGGACTCACACGGGCGAAAAGCCCTTTGGGGTGAGTCACGGATTTGTAATTTAAAAAAAATTAAATATATTTTTTATATTTTTTGTTAATTTTAAAATGATTACAATTTTTATTAAAAAATAAATTAAATTTCTGATCATTTCAGTGCACCGAATGTGGCCAGGGATTTGCTCAGAAAATCCATTTGCGTGTGCATTTGAACAAAAAAACAAAATGCGGGAAGAAATGATGGAATTTGATTTAATTGTTGTTGGTTAAGCCATTTTTATGATTGTTTTGGTTTTTGCAAATTTTCCATTATTTGTTTTTTTTTCATTTACCGTATTTCCTGAATTAGTACTCCCGGGGGTTCTATTTTTCAACCCCCCTCAAAAGGGGGGTTGTAATTCAGGGGGGGGGGGTACTAATTCAGGAAATACGGTATTTTTCATTCATTTTTTTGTAATTTATCATATAAAATATCACTTTTTCTCATTTTTTCAACCATTCAGAAGGTTTTTTAAAATTAATTCCCTTTTATTAAAAATATTTTCCTTAATTATAGGCCGCTTTTGAATATTTTATGAAAAATGCACAATTAATATTTTTGGAAAAATTTTATTTATTTTTGCATTTTAATAAAAAAAAAATTTAAATGAAAGTTTAGCACATTCATAACTTTTTGAAAATTTGAGCTTTGATTTTTCCATTTTGTCAGCACATTTGACTGCATTGCGACGGTCGTTTTATGCTCATTAAACTTGGGTCTAAAAAATATTAAATTAATTTAAATAAAAAATAATAATTAAAATTCCACCGATTTGTCCAATCAAATAGACGGAACTTCGCCGTCGTTGCAACCGTTTGGATGCTTTTATGAAGCGAATGGATTGGAGGACCAAGAAAATTGTGTAAAACATCACAACAGACACCAAAAGCATGATGAACATCAGAAAAACTGAGGAGGGAAAGAAAATTTTGTAGAATTTAAATTGTCCCCCTAAATTTGCCATTAGGGCGCTAATTGAGAGGGGTGGAGGGATTTTCATGGGATAAATTGAGTGATTGATCTCAAAAATATGGGGTTTTAAACCCATTTAGATGTCCGTTTAATTCTGAAATTTTTAATTTTTTTCCTGACTTTACCACGGTCCCCACCCTCTCCCTTCATCCTGAATTTTTCATTAATATTAATTTTAGGGTAATTAATTAAATATTTTTTAAAAAATAAAATTGGATATGGAATAACCCATTTTTAATTTTTATATAAAATTGAGAAGGACTTCATTAAAAATTGGCCTCTGAATTTTCTTACCCAATCTGAGCACAATCGACGGTTCTTCCTTAATCAAATTTTAAATTAAATTATTTTTAAAAATATTTTTAATTTTAAAAATATTTTTTCAATTTTAAATTAATTTTTAAATATAATTAAATAATTTTTCTCGCCTGGTTGACAATTCGTTTTTCGCTTCCTATTTTTTGTTTTTTCGAGTTTAAAAGATGGATTCTGTTCTCGTCCTCCTCCCAATCATTGTCATCGGCTGGTGGCAGCGGACGAACGACGCCAATGCTAACGCCAAAAACCTTTAAAAAATTAAAAATGTAATTAGGGTAATTAATTAGTAGAAAATAATAATTATTAAAAAATAATAATTATTAGTAAAAAATTAAGAAAAATTATATGTATAATTAATTAATATAAAAATTATTTTATTATTTGTTTTGAAATTTTCAAAAAACAAATTCAAAAATGATTATTACTTCTAATTATTTATTAAATTTAAAAAATGGGTAAAAATAACAATTACAGTAACGAAAATGATGAGCAGTACACGAAGCATTACGGTAGGGTACAGTAGTTGTTCACGTCGGAAACGCACACCGACACTCATCAGCAACGAACTGAGCCCAAACAGAACGGAAATTGAGCACAACGAAAGGTCGAAGTAGAAGAAAAAGCCTTCCTGAAAAGATAATTATTATTCAATTTTCATAATTATAATGAATTTTGAAATTTTCCATTTTAATCTTTGATCAATTAAACCGAAAATGATTAATTAATTCTTTGGTGATCACTAGGGTTATAAATTATATGGACTAAAAAACGCAAAATATGGACATAAAATATGGACTAAAAAAGTCCGAAATATGGACTAAAAAGCTCAAAAATGGCCAAATATGGACCAAAATATGGACTAAAAACTGCCAAAATATATCTTTTAAAGCCTAAAAAATTCCGAAAAATGTATTTATATTCAATATTTGCTAAAACAGACTTAAAAATATGCTAAAAACTGCACAAAAATGGATTTAACATTTAAAAAATTTCAATTTTTATTAAATTCTAGCTTCACAATTACAATCAAATACTAGCAAAATTTTTGTAATAATCTCATACTGTTTGCAGCAAAAGAAGTGGACAAAATAGCTAAAAAAAAAATTCCGAAATTTCGAAAAAATTCTCTTTTTAAGGGTGTATTTTTTAAAAATGTTAAAAAGGTCGATCTTTAGGGGTGTATTTTTTTAAAGTGTTAAAAAAGTCGATCTTTAGGGGTGTATTTTTTAAAAATGTTAAAAAATTCGATCTTTAGGGGTGTATTTTTTTATTTTTTTTCATTTTTTTTTTGTGAAAATTTGCCAAAAATGGCCGAAATATGGACTAAAAAGGCAAAAATGGCGAAATATGGATTTATTCAAGAAAACCCCCAAAATATGGATTTATATGGACTAAAAACTTTCTCCAAATCAAAAAATTTTAACGTAGAAATGCTATTTTTGAGCCCCTTTCTTCATAGCATATGCGCAGAAAAAATATGTTAATCCATATAATTTATAACCCTAGTGATCACTGATCAATGTACAAACAAAAATGACTGTTCGAATCGATAAACTCATGCGAGAAAAAGAGCCAAATAAATGATCAGCACAGTACATCAAAACCATAAACACAAGCATTAATTAGTTAGTGTTTATTCTGATCAGAGATCAACCAACCAATGCTCGACTATTATGAAACCATTTTCAATGAACTTAGAGAATTTTGTTATTTTTGTATAAAATTATGAAAATATTTTAATCTCCATGATACCAGCCAGATCAGGGGATAATTGACTGATTAATTCTATGGCTCTGACATATTGCATATGCATTTTGCTGCTGAGAATCTCGACTTTGACGTGAAACAATTCTTCTCTTTGTTATTGCGGTTCGATTTTTTCGAGTCCGAATTATCGGTCTCGAGACTTCGCAAAATTGAGAGGATTTCAAGTTAGTTCCGATAAATGTTTGATTTTTTGCGTATTTTTGTACTACTCACTTTGTCCGTCACGGAATGGACATGGATCAGATGGAGGCCAAGTGCCAACACCGCGGTGGCCAACACGCACTCGGCCAATCCGAGAATTTTGAGGCCGGTCGGAATACGGCAAAAGCAGCATTTCCATTTCTCATGGTCGGGATCGAAGTCCATCAGAAAATTTTTCGAAAATTCAAATAACCCGGAAATTAAAATTACTAAAATGTATTGGCATTTTATATTTAAGTTTATTTGTCCAATGAGAAACCTTGGGAAATATTTAAAAATCAAATTTAAATGAGAATAAACAAAAAAATTTAAATTTCTGAAATTGAATAACAAACTAAAAATTATTAAAATTGAAAATGATTTTTTATAGTTAACTTTGTCTAAATTAAAATTCAAATTTTAGAGGAATAAACAATAAACAAAACTTTAAATTTTTGCATTTGGGCAAAAAATTCTTAAAAATTTATTCAAAAACTAAAAAAAGAGGAAAATTATTTTTCGTTAAGCGAAAATAGCTTAAAAATGAATTTGATTAAATTTCTTGTGAGAATTAAATAAAAAAAAAATAAAAGGAATTTTATTATATTGGAAATATTTGGCTAATAAAAAGGAAAAAATAGCCATTGGAATTTTGTCCAGCCAAAAGTAAAACGGCGGCTTAATGGGCCATCGTTTAAGCGTTAAGTGATTTATTGGCCAAAGGACCGATCGTTGGCCATCAAAGCAGAGGCGAGATGAGTAATTAATGGCCGAGAATTAATTGGTTTTTGTTTTCTGTGGCGGATTTGCCGGGAATTTTATTTTAATTTTTGATTAAATATTTTTTTAAAAATGGTAAAAAATAGGAAATTAATTGTGAATTTAAATTGTTTATTTGATTACATATTTTATTCTAATAAACTAAAATAATGAGCATTCACTTTTGCAAATTTTTTGAAATTTTCCTTTAATTTCTAATTTATATATATATATATTTTAAAATAATGTTTCTGGTAATGAGTTGAAAAACCGAAGTAAACCGAAAAATTTGAAATTTTTGAAAATTTCACTAGGTATTTTATATAGAAAATTGAAAAAATTTCGATAAATAGGAAAAAAAAAACTAATTTTATAGAATGAACGAACGATCAGGAAGGAATTCCAAAATTCCGGAAAAACTTTTGCCAATGGGACAAAATTTGTGAATTTATGCTTCCATAACATGTGCTATCAATTTAAATTTCCCATTCTTCCCATTCATTTTTTCCAATTTCAGTGCCCAATTCCCAATTAAAATTTATGCCAAAAGACACTCTCTCATTAAAATGGCAGTGGAATAAAAATAATTTAAAATTAAAAAAATTTCTCTTTCCTAAACCAATTGGCCAATAATTTTGTTGTGACATATGGCGGCGGAAGGGCTTTTTGTTCTTCTCACGAGGGAATGAATGAATGGATGGATCAGGAAGTTTAGCCCCCCGGGGGGCGTAAAGCCAAAGGAATTTTTGGATGGAATTTGGGCCAAAAAGAAGGTAAAATAGCAGAAGAAGAAAAAGAAGCAAACCGCGAAAGGCTTCTTTTAAACAGCATCATCATCAACACAAAAGCAGAAAATAATTGAAATTTGATCCAGTTTCTAATCCTTTTTCGAAAATATAAAAAAATAGAAATGAAAAATTGTGTAAAAACAGAGGGGAAAGGGTTAGGGGGGGGGGGCACTTTGCGGTGCTACTTGCTGGACAAATAATTACGTAATTAGGGATTTAATTGTGTGGTGTAAATTATAGTTTTTTTAAGTGCCCATTAAAATTAGAGAAAACGGACCACGGAATGTGTACGGTTTTGCTACAAAACAAGAAGAAAAACGGAGACTTGTTGAGGCATGTGCATAATGCCAATTGTGATGTTGAAAAACATGCCGAATCATTATTTATACAGTTACAGTAATCGCGGATTACGATCACAATTTTTCGGAAATTTTTTGACCCGGTAGTATAAATTTCTATGGCGCGGATGAGATTTGAAAATTAACAAAGATTTGTTTGACTAAAAGGTTTCAGATGCAGGAGTCTTGATGAAAATTTTGGCATTTTCCATTTTTACCCCCCCCCCCCCGCCCTTCCTCTCCTCTCAGGTCATATTTTTATTCGTTTTTATTTTAGTTATGCATCTAATTTTACTTTGAGTGCATATTCTTATTTTCTTTTTTTTTCATTGCGCACCCCCCGAAAATTTTGTTGATGGCGAGTCGAGAGTGTTGGCGAGTGTCGAGAAAATGAAAATTTGGGACGCCGCCGGGAGGCATTTGACCCGCCGAGAGAGAGAGAGAGAGAGAGAGAGCAGTGTAAGTAACAAGCACAAAACCGGTGGAAAGATGACAAACTGCTGATTAGGAGGGAGATGGGAAAGAAATGAGATTAGAAGTGATCAATTTCGTCGGTCTCTCGCCCAATCACTTTCAATGCCATTTCATTAATTGGTTTGATCACTTCGTTTGTCTGATCAGATCGGTGGAACTCAGACAAATTTGGCATCAAAAAAACTATAGGTAAAAAAAAAAAATTTAAATCAAATTTTCAATATATTTTTTTATTTATCATTTGCGACCAACGGAACGGCAAATTGATCAACAAAAAATACACCATGGGAATTGTGTATTCGGGTAGCCCTCAAGAGCCAAATTTACCGAACTTTTGAGACCAACAATTCACCTCTGAGGCTCGAGAGCCGAGCCCGATAATTAACCCCCAAGGCTTAAGAGGCTCATTAATAATGCCGATAGCCGGGACCCCCCTAAAAAGCCGAGAAATTTTCTAGCGCCGTTTTTGAAAACTCATTTCTATTGTTTTTGTTGTTGTTTTCAATTTGATGACCCCATTTTCACGCGGGGAAATTAACTCGTCTTATCGGTTTTGTCGTCGTTGTCAATCGTCGTTTTTGCCGCTCGTTTTTGCCCCTACCATCGCCATCGACGGACCATCAATCGTTTGGTTTCCCCGTCTTTTTCCCAAAGTTTAAACAGTCGCCATTTTCCGCCGATTTGATCATTTCTCCTCCCCCATTTTCGCATTTTAAAATGTTTGCTGTTTGTTGGTGGGGTGTTCACACAACGTGATCAAATCGTAAGATTAAATTGTCAAGAAATGTGAGAATGTAAAGTGGGAATTTGTTGTACAAATTGCCAGGCGTGGGAAGAATGAATGGAATTTTCTGTTTTTGGCTATTTTAGTGTCGGAATTCGATTAATTTCCTAATTTGTAAAATTCACAAATAAATTAATTTTCCTTTTTTTCCATTTTAATGCATTTTTCTATGCAATCAGCAAAATTTGTTTTTTGACAATTGAAGAAAACTTAATTAGGTAGATCATTTGAAATTTAAATCTTTTCCTCCTTTCCTTAGCTTGAGATAGTAAGCAAAATAGAGAGAAAAACAGTGAAAAAGATAAAAACGGAACGCCAATTAAAATTTTTTCAAATTTTTATATGTAAAATTCTGACGCAGTTTTGGTAAGTTTCGATTTCGACCGTTGTTTCCATTTCCAAATACCTAACAGCAAAAATTGGAATACGTTTCATCAGCGATTTGGTCGCTTTTTCCTTCCTCATTTGTTCTCACACATTCTCTCCCCCTAACCTCCATTTTATTTCAAATTTTGCACCGATTTTCCCCATTTACCATCCCATTTTCCAATGCTCTCGTCCCCGTGTTATTACAGCCGTCAAATTCGCTGTTCACGTGCATTTCACCACTTACTTTACAGTCCAAGGACGCCCAGCAAATTGCAGCAGCAGAAAAGAGGCGGAGCATGTCGTTGACACCAATATTTATGATGATGAAAAGGGGCAAATCGCCGCTTTTGCTGCTGCATCGCCAATATTTGTCGTCTTCTTCGTCATCATCATCATCATTGTCGAGTCGTTTCCTCCCGCCGCTGTTCTTCATCCATCGTCGCGATCATTATAATAATCTTCGTCGTCACATTTTCACCGCCGAGCCGTCCCAAAATCGGCTGATCACATCGATCCACCACCGCCGCCAGATCACCACAATCAGCAGCTATCATTCTGTTGCTCCGATCACTTTCATCAACGGCAGCGGCAATTTTCGTCAGCGCAAAACAGCAACCAGCAACAACAAAATGGGTTCAATCACGCAGCTGAGCAGTGTGGAGCAGCACAAGTACGCACTGCTGCACACCAACGGTGGCCCGGCGGTTGCGCCCGCGGCACCATTGACGCTGGAGCCGTTGGCCGGCCCGGACACGGGCATTTTGGTGGCACGCATCAGTGTGCCGTCCACGCGCAACGCCTTCTCCCGCGCACTTGCACAAGCGGTCGGTGCTATTTTTTGCGGTTAAAATTGCAAAAAAAAAAAAAAAATTTTTTTTTGCCGCGTCTTTTTTACATGAATTTCTAGGAGCAGATTTGAACTTTCTTTCAGAGTATAAGGCTACTAGAACAAAAAAATGAATTTAAATTGGTTTAAAACTTAACGAAAATGACTTTTTTTATACCCCACCCCCCTCGAAAAATTTTTTTACAAATTTTCTTTAAATTTTTAGTTCCGTGACATGGTCGACCAATTGCGCTACGGCCTCGAAACGCGTGCGTTGATTTTGACCAGTTCTGTGCCAAAAGCATTCTGTTCCGGTAATTTCATTGTCATTTTTCAACCCAAAAAAAAACAAAATTACAAATTTTTAGGCGTCGATTTGAAGGAAAGACGCAAAATGACGTCCAACGAAGTGTCCACTTTTGTTGATGGTTCGTTTTCATTGTTTTCCAGAGCTTTTTACACTCCTTTTTTGTGTAATTTTTCTTGGCTTTTGAGTTTTTATATGAATTTTTTCTAAACGCCCTCAAACAAAAATTTTTTTTTGTTGGTTTTACAAAATGTACGAATTGGACCACAGCAATCGCACAATATCAAACAAATTTATGGGTTAGATAGAAGAGGTCAATGCCTTTTATTGGTTCATATTTTAATCGATCATAAAAAATTAGCAAATTTTTAGGCCTCCGTCGAACCATCACCGACCTGTCCGAGTTGCCGTTTCCGGTCATTGCATGCATTGATGGCTGCGCATTGGGCGGCGGTTTGGAATTGGCGTTGGCCTGCGACATGCGCATTGCGAGTAGGCCTTTCTCGGAATGTTCCTGGTGCCCTTTTTCCCAATAAATTTGGCCATTTAATTTGATTGTACTTTAGTACAAATCAATTTGCCTAAATCCGTTCCGCAAAAGTTACCAAGAGCAACAAAAACAGAAAATATTCGGCTTCATTCTTCCGTAAATTCGGGGATTTATATTTATTTTTTTCCTCGCCCTTCTGCACTCTGAAGAATTTGTCCCGATATTTGCTGCCGCTGATCCACAAAATTGTGCCAATTTTAATTAGTTTTTTTTTTTCAACGACAGTTTCATAAATTCCAAATCTGTAATGTTTGATCCATTTTTGGATTTTTAAAAATTAATTCGATTGAAACCAATTTAAACATATGCGCAAATGTCATGCAAAAAGCAAAACCCGTTGAAGTTACAAAGAATTTGGTACTCAATTTTCCGCTGACACATTTCTCTCTCACATATTTTTAAACTAAAAACCAATTATTTGTTGTTTTTCCAGCACCCCGTTCCGAGTTGGGTCTGCCCGAGACTCGGCTGGCCATCATCCCCGGCTGTGGCGGCACCCAACGGTTGCCCCGGGTGGTCGGCGTTGCAAAAGCCAAGGAGCTGATTTTGACCGGACGCAAAGTTCGGGGGGACGAAGCGGCACAAATTGGACTGGTGAGTGAACCAGGGCAGCAATTTGCAAATTTTATTTTCTTTTTAAATGGGGCCTCTGTGTACCCAAAAAAATTTTCGGATTTTTTTTGCATAAAATACTCCCATTTGATTAAAGTTTAAATTATTTTTTCCTCTCCCCCTTTCAGCTCAACCATTTGACGGATGACCCTTATGCCAAAGCGTTGGAAATTGCACGGGATGTGCTCAAAACTGTAAAAAAAAAAATTTTTTTTGACAATTTTCCCTCATTTTCCACCTTTTTTCCCCGCAGGGCCCTCTTGCGAATCGGGTGGCAAAATTGGCCGTGGAGCAGGGCTTTGACTTGGAATTGCGCAGTGGTCTTGTGGTGGAGCAACAGTGCTATGCACAGGTGGGAACGGCAAAGCATTTTGGAGACAAAATCAAACTTATTTTTTCACCCCCACCCAAAAATTTTTTAGTCATAGAAAAATCGTAACATTTCACACCAAGAATTTAGCATTCAACCAACCCATTGTTTTTATTTTAATAAATTGGTTTAGAAAAACAAAAAAAAAATGCCAATTTGCATTTGCCATATTTAGCTAATGCCGACAAAGGACCGTTTGGAAGCGTTGGAGGCATTCGCGCAAAAGCGGCCCCCCAAATTCAAAGGGGAATGAATGAATGAATGATGGAGAATTTCAGTGCGAATGTTGTGTGTGCATATTATTGTATCTAGTCATATCAGCAGTCTCTGGCAATGAAAAGAATGAATGAAGATGACAAACAAAAAAAGCATTGTTTTTTTTATTACAAATTTTGTTTTAATTATTTCCCTTTGTTTTTGCCCTAAATGCCAAAACCATTGCCTTTTATTAATGTATATTTAAAAAGCGAAAGGTGCCTTTGTTTTTTATTATTGCTTATTGGAACAACAATCATAATAATAAATGAATAGCGAACGAATTGAAGTACCAATTAAAAGGATAAAATAATATAGAATTTGATTAGGACCAAACATCTTCAATTAGGCGCTCTTTTTCCCGCAATTTTTTCAGCAAATGAATCGCTTCGACGGGGGAAAAGCCTGGAAAAAAAAAGAATTTTTCGTTCAACTAAATTTGTCGAGTGAAAAATTAAGAATTCGGAGCCAACGGGGGAATCGGTTACAATGTTTTACAACAAAAGCCCATGGGCAAAATTCGGACGGAATTTCTCCCAACCAAAAACATTAGATCCATGCCGTCCCTGTGTTTAAATGCCAATATTCGACATAACATAATGCCAAACAACGCTCGCCTTTTTCGCGCTGCAAAATGTCGCTGAGACATGCCCACAACTCTCTGCTCATGTTCTTCACGTCGCCACACGCGTAGAAAAGGCCGCCCTCCTCCGCCTCATTGTCAGTGGGCATCAAAAAGTGCGCAACTTCGGCCGACCGTTGCCGCAACGCGTCATACACTCGCTGCGGTCGATGGCACTGTTGCCGCTGCGATTGTGGCGGAGTCTCATTGTCGCCAGTTGTGCCTGCTGGTGGTGGCCCAGCGGTCGCTTTTGCCGCCGCGTCGGCGTCTGTTGGACGCGACTCGCACAGCACCAACTCGCTCAGCACACCGTCAGCGACCATCTGCTGCAGTTCAGACATGAAATATGTGAAAATTGCCATTTGGAAAAGTTGGCATGAAAAAAAAAACAAAAAAAAAACGGTGCCGAATTTTGAAATTTTCAAAAAAAAACCGAATTTTATAGGTTTGTAAATGGGCCACATCAATTTGTGCGTGGTACCTGAACAGGAATTCGTCATCCAAATTGCTAGACGCATAGAACAGAACGCGCTTCACTCGTCCACAATGCGCACCATCGCCGTCCATTTGTTGCATGAAATGCCTGCAAATTAACAAACAATTGAGGCCTCAGAAAAATTTAAAAAAAATCCATTTTAAAAAAGAAAATTATTATAAAAAGAAACATCAAACAATATGGGAGAAGGCTTGAAAAGTTTCTATAAAGAATAAAGTCATTCCAAGTTGATACATTTCATTTTACTCCTACATCAAAAAACAAAAAATTTTTTTTTTTTCGAGGCCTCGGAAAAAGAGGAAAAGAAGGAACCTGATTTTTTGAAGAAAAGCAATAAACGGAGCAACACCAGTGCCTGGGCCGACCATCATCAACGGCATGTTCAGCAACAACAGCGCATGGTCGGACTGGTCAACCATCGTGGAACCGGAGGATGGCACCGAGGCGGGAGAGTGCACGAAAAAAGGGGGCAAAAAACGAAATTTGGACGGCTCCTTTTGGATGATCTGCAATTTTCAATATGGAAATAGGAAAACATTTCATTAATGAACCAACAAAAAGTGTTAAAAGTGAATAGCCAAAATTAAAAAAAAAATTTTTTTCTATATTTTTATGTTGAGCGAAGTGCATGGGAAAAAGCGTTTCGGCTTATAATTCTGAATCACCATTTTTGTAAAATGGAATTGTTTTTGTAATGCCAGAGTTCTAAAATTAAAAAAAAATTGCATTATGCACTAAAAATAAAAAATTTAATGATTGTCCGTTCCCACCTGAACAGTTTGGCCAGGCCGTTGCTGCAACAGCCATTGAGTGCATGCGCCATATCGTATTTGTTGTTGTTGTTTTTGGCCCTCAAATTCCGCACATTCGTCGATTATCACCGATGGAGGCATTTGGAGGACGGAATAAACGAAGCGGAAGCGCAACTGTTGCCGAGGTTGGGCCGACAAATAGCAGCAAAGTGTGTAATGGCGGGGCAAAAGGCGGGGAAGGCACTCTGAAAATTGAAGATTTGGGAGGGGGGATTGGATAAATGTGCAAATTTAGGAGATTTTTTTTAGGAAAAAACCCCTCCGAACAGACCGTCGTCGAATTTTTATGGTTTCCAAAATTAGGCACCCTCGAAGAAATAAATCGTATTTTTTATTGGAAAAAAACCAAAATTATATGAAAGATGTCCTTTACGAGTAATTAATTGTTAGTTTTGAGCCAAATTTTGTCTGTTTGTTTCTACCAATTAAACATGTCAACGGCGGTGTAAGTGAAGGGAATGTGCACAGCAATTCCACCAGGGAAATGTTTGGCTAAAAAAATGAAATTTTCAAAAAAATAATAATTTTTTTTTTCGAAAAATCGCACCTGTCGAACAAATTTGGTAAATTCCGTGGCCCCCTGGGCACTGCACAGTTCCAACAGTCGACGACGTTCAGCCGGCTCATGCGCATGGTCGGCAAAGACGCGGAGAGCGAGCTGAAAAACGGGTGATATTTGCTGGCCTTTTTTCATCGTCACTGTCATCCATGTTTTTTTGCCGTTTCCAATTCTTTTTTGGCATTTAATTTTGAATGTGAGTTGTCGAAAAAGAAAAATTCATTTACTCGAGAAGGCGCCCTTCGAATGTCGATGAACTGGGCGATCAGTTGGCGAGGCGAACAACGGAAAGGAAAATGGGCAAATTTCCCATTGTTTTCCGGCACTTTGTGCAGCTCCAAAGTGTGTTCAGTGTCCGCTGTTTCGGCACAGAAACCCAACCTTAAAACAACAAAAACAATTTATTTATGGCAAATTTTGGGTTAATTGCATCCAATTTTTAGAATTGTCACAAAAAAACCAAAAAAAATGGCAACCTAAATTTCCATGGGTTTATATAACGCCGGAAAATGTTTAATTTATTGCATATTTTGCCACCTTTTAAGCACAAAGTCCACCTCCTGTTCAGGGTTCTCGAATAGCACGTTGAACGAGTCGCCGGCGTCACAGTTTTCGAGCAGTACACGCTGTTGTTGTTGCTGATCAGCATCCTCTTGATCAGGCAATGCCAATTCCAACTCCCATTTTGCTTTGCCAATTCGGCCAGTGTCCGTCCGAGTGACGCATTCGTTACGCACCACGCGCGTCCGCAACAGCGGGCCAAAAGCGGTCGGAATTGGCGCACCGCATTGCCAAAGTGTATTTGGAGAGAACTAAAATCAAAAATTGTTGTAAAATTAAAAAAATTTTCATTTTTTGGGACATCACTTACCCCTCTGAAAATGGATTTTAGACACGAATTTTGGTTTAAATTTGTATTTCTAGTACCAAGACTTTGAAAATCCACTGAAAAAAAATTAGCTAAAGAAATTAAGACGTCATAAAATAAAATTAATGACCACCCTCCTCACAATACCTTTTCATGATCATTGTCAACAATTCGAATGCTCAGCAAAGGTTGTGTGATGGTCGGAACACTCAATTCGGTCACTTGTCCCAAATTCTTGGCACCTGAACCTAACCAATTGAAAAATGGACTAATTGAAGACGAATGTTTTGAATTACCAATTTTCAAGGATGGAACGTCGTGGCCCATGAAAGCGCTAAGCGATGAATTGAAATGCAAATTTTTGTTGGCAAATACACTAAAAATTGTTGTCCTATAAAAAAGGCGATGGCATTGAAATTGCATGAAAACTCTAAATCTAAAACGAGTGGAAATGATGTTTTTGCGAATTGCGTTCTCAACCTCGTCCGAGGTCATTTTTCAGTGAAAATGGGAAAGCAATGAAATCAATGAACGGATAATTTGCTTGGCAACGGTACATGTTCGTTTTTTTTGTAGGATCAATATTTAAAAAAAAACATAATGCCAACTATTCTAAGAAATTCGTTCTTAATTTTTTAGCACAAAAAACATTTTGATAATTTTTTTTTCTAAATTTCATGCTAATGACTCGGACAAAATTTGTATGATTCGGAATAACTTTATTTGTACAACATATTCATGGATGGAATACAATACATATGTACATTGGTAACAATGGGGTCACAGAAACACACACATATATTGAGAACATTCGTATCGAGATTCTGGACCAATATTGGCGGTAATTTGGGTGCCTTTGAAGAATCTGAAGGACAGTTGCAGCTTCGCGTCAATCACCAGCACCGCTCCCACATTCTGTTCAGTCTGGTACATTGGCGCGGAGAACAGCGTCAGCATGTAGGAGTTGGCGAAGAATGAGACACCAAAAGGGACACACTGAAAAGTGGGGAGAATGAAATTAATTAGATCCATTTGCCGGATCACACAAATCCCACTAATTCCGCCCTCTAAAAACAGGGGGGAGGGATTTGAAACTGACGGGGTACGCGGAACAAAAAATCGCTTCGATAAATCGTCCATGTGCTGTGCCGATTCAAAAGCCCCACCTGATGAGCGCGGACGACCAATTCGATGTTGAGCTTTCTGCAAACTCTGGCGACGACATCGGCACCGAACAGGATGCTCACTCCACGAGGGTTGGGTGCCGTGCCTTCCACAGCGGTTGATGGGTCAGCCCACAGCAGATCGAGCTCCAGGGACGGACATGGCGGGTCGATGTACGGACGGCGCAGCATGCGGAGTTGCTGAATGTTGGTCATTTCCGGCGCGATTCCACCATGCATGCCTTAAAAATGGGGGGAGATTAGAGTTGGTCCGATCGATCAGACAGCCGATCAACGGCAAAAAACTCACACAGAATACAGTCGCTGACCAATCCGACGAACGGAAGCCAGGCGAATGTCATGTTGAACCGCTCCCACAGAGGCTTAACATTGTGGTGTCCATAACGCTCGTTTATTTCGTCGTAGAACCCATAACTGAAAATGGGAGGAAATTTTTTTTTGGTGAAATTGAAGAGTTAAATCAGTGCGGTGGCACATGGCAGTGATGGCACTCACGTTCTGTTGATGCTGGCACACTCGTGGTTGCCGCGCAGTACATAGAATTTGGTGGGGTAGCGCACCTTAAAAAAACAGGGGAAAATTAGCCCTACAAAATGATCAAATTCTCTCCCCTCCGGCATGGCACGGCATTTCCACCCACCTTGTAGAGCAGCAGCAGGACAATCGTCTCCACACTTTGACTGCCACGGTCGACAATGTCACCCAGGAACATGTATTTGGTGAACGGCGGGTAGCCCATCTTGTTGAAAATCCTCTTCAAGTCCTCAAATTGGCCATGGATGTCGCCGCACATGACCAGCGGTGGTTTCGTCTCGACAAGTGATCCCTGTTCCCGCAGCACATGGCTGGCTTCCTCGCACAGTTGCCAAATGGTCCCAATGCTCACCTGTGCCGTTGAAAAAAACAATTAGCGAGTGAAAATGCCAAAAAATCATTTGCGGTGTGCCTCACATCATGGACGAACTGTTCAGGGGACGGGCAGTGAAGAGTTGTCGCGATCAACGTGTCCAATTGATTGGTCGTCAACGGAGTTGATGTCGTCGGCGAAACAGCCCTCAATGACGACGCGCCGTGTTGCTGCTCGCCACCGTCCGCCATTTCTTGTTGATGATGTTGTTGATGTTGCATGACGATGAATAAACAGAAGCAGCGCCGGAGAGCAATAGGTGAAATAAGAAGGACGAAATTATGGAATAATGAGTGTGAGGAGAGAAAAGCCAGCACTTTTATAGCAAAATTTTTGCTTTTTCTACCGAAAGTTTGAAAATTTCGAAAGTAAGAGAAACATTATGCCAAAGTTTCTATTTTCAAAAAAAAATTTTTGTTTTTTCTCAAAAGCAGAAAATCTGCAATTCGTAAAAAAAGCCTTCTTTTCTACTTCGTATTACTAATTTATGGTTGGTAATTGAATTTAAAAAAAAATATAAATTTGCCAAAAAAAAATTTAGGAAAACGATCAACAATCTCCGGATCACCAAATTTTAGCGGAATCGGCAATCAATTTGTTGGCCCGGGAGTCCCGGACCCGGGATCCCGTCCCGGTCCATTTCAAAATTCCGGGCTCTAATATTTTTTTCACCAATTTTAGCCAAAAAATTTACATAGAATCTCTGTCAACAAATTATTATTATTATTATGGCCGCTAATTCTGATGCCGTGAATGATGATGCCGACGTTGAGCACCAAGTGCGCAAATTTGCTATTTTGACTCCATTATTATGTCTTTCTAACACTATGCAACTTTTCAGTTCGAAGTCAAAATCCCAGAGCTGTCGTTGGGCGCCTCATTCTATGCTCCGACGCGCGCGGCATTGGTCGGCGGATTTGGCAATTACATTGTCGTCGCGTGCATTTCCGTGTTCTTCCTCGCATTCATCGGCGTGTACATGGCCTTTTTTAAGCCGAGAGAAACGACGTCGTGGACGATGATGAATTGTGATTTTTGCGGTGCTCATACATAATTTTCAAAAATTTTCGTTATTTTTTTTGTATGTATTGTTGTGTGTCTCTTTATGTAAATCTGCTATAATCTCGTGCCTATGAATAAATTGGATTGGATAAAGATCACCGATCATTTAAAATTATTCTGTTAAATGGCCAAATTGATCAGAGATTACGAGTTGCTATTTTCTTTTTGTTTGAAAAACAAACAAGGCGCCAAAATGAAATGCCAATAATTTAATTTAAAAAAATTTTTCCTTGCAAAAAGAAAAGTCAACCAATTTGTCTAGGTATGTATTAGCAAAATAATGGATTTGAGACTGTACTGAAACTATGATTCTATGAAAAGTTGTATAAAATACCTACCTTAAAAAGGTTATATTCAAAAAGTTTTTTCGACCGTTTACAAATCTGAAAATTTTTGTAACTCGGAATGAACCCCTCTTCACCCGTTGGTTATATTCCGCTGCTCTACCGAGACAGGCCAGAATGGCGAGACGTCACCCCAATTTACAACAGTGCTGAAGAGAATGCCGTTGTCCGAATTGCCACCAGCGAGGAATGTCCGTGCCAATAAAAATAAATTTACAAAAAAAAAAATATTTTTGATTTAGTTCACGATGCTTTTGCATATTTGCGTGCCGTAATGAATGCCAATGCTCAGTGAGCGGACACTTGAACTCACACAGACATGCATTGCACAAAACCCAGCCAATTATTCAGTTTGGTAAGGAAATCAGCAATTTTTTTAAATAAATTTTTTGGCAAAATTTTCATTTTAGGTTATATCGCCGTGACATTCTGCGCGCTTTGAACAAGGATGTGAGCGAAGAATTGCGCTACTGCGAGGAGGTCATCATTGAAAACCCGAAGAACTACCAAGTTTGGTCCGTTTTTTCTCCATAAATTTACCAACTATCCCTATTTTCAAGTCTGAGTAATTACCATGGTCCGTCCAAGTTTTGATTCAATCTTAACTCTAAATACATTTTTGTTTAAAAGCACCGCCAACTCCACTCTTTCCCCTCCATTCACTTCTCTTTTCCACCACAGAGTCGCTGAAATGGCCTCCCAAATTTCCAAAATTCTGCCCACACTTCTCATCATCGCCACCGCATTTCTGCTCAACTTTGGCTGTTGTCAGCAAAATGAGAGGTGTGTTTGTGAATAAGAGTCTTTCTGCTGCTATTGCTGCTGTACGCGTTCAACATTTAATTGTGTTCTTTTTCGCTTTCAGCCAAACGCCGGGGACTCTTCGCGCCAGAAATGCGTCGTCATCAACGCAATTTCCTCTGAACACCACAACAATCACAACCAAAAAAGAAACGACGGTTGCCACTCCTTCGACTACAGAAGCGGGCACTGCGGCGGCGACAACTGATGATGCTAATGACGATCAATCATTGCTGTTTTGGATTTTGATTGGGTCCGTGTCATTTTCTTCAACGCTTTTTCACCGCCATTCCATTCATTCATTCATTTTCTCCTCCCATTTTCAGCGTCATTGTAGCAATTGTGCTCTTCTTGGTCCTGCTGGTGTGCATTGTGTGCTGCATGCGACGAGGAAGTCAAGAAGATGCTCGCGAAACCGTCAATGGCGAGAGCGGCAAGGCTGTGACCAAATTAACGATGAATGGGGACAACGCGGACAGTTCCACCAGTGCTTCACAATCAGCATCCGAGCCCGACGAAGGATGGTTCGTGCCGGACAAATTGCCAAACAACACAATGACGGACCTAGCGAAAGTAAACGCTCGACTGGCCCAAAGAAAGAAGCAGCAGCAGGCGCAGAAGCAGTAGAATGAACAATGTGCTGTTGTGTTGATCCATTTATGTATTTGATTGTATTCCGTGATACATTTATTAGGAAAATAATCATGTATAATATTGGGTAATACTATCGATGGTGCCCCCCCCCCCTTTTTTTGGAAGAAAAACTTTTTGGTTCTAAAAAGTCGTGGAAACATGTTTATGGGGGTTTTCAGGGTCGGAGAACCCCAATCCAATATTGGTCAATTTGAACAAAAGTGAGACTTCGGTCTACCTCAGTTCGGCCCCGGCACGATTCGGCCCCAGCGGCTTTTTGGCTATAACTTTTTTCTTTTTCAACCAAATTCAACATTGTTAGTATAATTCGAAAGCTCTAAGTGTCCTCTATTAGCCTGCAAAATTCTGAAATATTTCGTTGAGGTTTAAAAAAGTTATAGTCAAAAGAGTTCAAAAAACCAAATTTCCAACTTTTTTGGCCATAAATTTGTTCAAAATTGACCAATTTTTTTGAAATTTTCCAGGCTAATAAAGCATGTTAAGAGCTTTCGAATGATACCAAGAATGTTGAATTTGGTTGACAGTGAAAAAAGTTATAGCCAAAAATCCGCTGGGGCCGAATCGTGCTGGGGCCGAACTGAGCCAGTCCGTGAGACTTACCATATATATATATATATATATATATGTTAATATAACTCGTCTCGTATAAAAAATGATTGTAATACTCTTAAAATTGAAAGATTTTAGAGCGTCAGTTAAAGAATCTTGCACCAAAATGGTCAATTTTTTAGGCAGAATTTGGTACAGAGCAAAACTCATTATTTTCAGCACGAATAAAGCATCTATTTCTGCCAATTCCAAATCCCGGACCCGAATTCGAACAAAAAATCGAAAACCCCAAATTATTCGAATTTAACGTTTTTGGTTCAAACTTTGTTAAATACATGAAAACGAAGTTAAATCATTACTGCTTTAATAAAAGATCATTTAAACCATTTAGACTAAAAATGAAAGTTCGAAAATTTGAGTTTCGATTTTTGTTCGTGTTCGGGATTGGCAGAAATAGATGCTTGATTCGTGGTTAGCGATCCCGAAAACCCTTGGAAACATGTTTCTCCAAAAAAGGGGGGCAACTATTTTACTAGCACCAAGATTCGGGTCTACCTAATTTGACGATTTAAGGAATAAATGGAACAGTACATCCTAGCCTTATTTGCACATTTAATAAATATACAATTCAGCGACCAGATCACATAATAACAGGGGACACAATACAATGTCATATGAGACAATTATGAGGGACGATCCACGTTGATAATTCCCATTCCGCTTGTCGCTCATTTGCTCCCAGTTGCTGGCTTCTTCTTTGAAGCATCAACGCGAGTTTCCTGTCCTGCTGCCGTGCTCGGCGTCGCTTCGTTCACCTCCTCATGTCCAGCCGTGCTCGGCGGCGAATTGTTGTTCGGCGACGTTCCGTAGACGGTGGCAACTCCAGCCGTGCTCGGTGGCGCATTGTTGTTCGGCGACGTTCCGTAGACGGTGGCAACTCCAGCCGTGCTCGGTGGCGCATTGTTGTTCGGCGACGTTCCGTAGACGGTGGCAACTCCAGCCGTGCTCGGCGGCGCATTGTTGTTCGGCGACGTTCCGTAGACGGTGGCAACTCCAGCCGTGCTCGGCGGCGCATTGTTGTTCGGCGACGTTCCGTAGACGGTGGCAACTCCAGCCGTGCTCGGCGGCGCATTGTTGTTCGGCGACGTTCCGTAGACGGTGGCAACTCCAGCCGTGCTCGGTGGCGCATCGTTGTTCGGCGGCGCTTCGTTCACCTCCTCATGCCCTGCCGTGCTCGGCGGCGCATCATTCTTCTTGTGTCCTGCCGTGTCGCGCGAGTTCGTGCGGTCGTTCCCCTTCTTGTCAGACTTTTTCGAGGAGTTTTTGCGGTGCTCGTCTTTGTTGCCCATCGCTTCTGTTCGGTTCTGAAACAATTCAAATAAGTTTTAAAACAAACAAAAATGAGAGGGGAGGGCGGCTCACCGCAAAAGGCGCTGAAGAAGAGGTGTTGTTGACGTTAAATAAAATAGTCAGCTATATTGGAGAATAGCGGTGAAAGTGATGAACTAACCAAATTTCTTGCCTTTTAAGGACCCAAAAACAACGGTGTGATGAATGTCTGCAAAAACTTTCGCAACGGTTTTTTTGTATAATTGGCATTATGTTTTATTTTAAAAATATTGCGATTACGGATCCCACACAAAATATAAAATAAAATCGAATTCCTTGCCAATCAAATTATCCGCCTATTAATGTTGGGCAACTGACAAGCGCATTTTGGACTATTCCATTAAGAATCAGCTTCGCTACAGAGACAACATCGGTTTGTGAGGCCAAACTGTAGAAAAATGTGATTTGAAATTGGCAACTTGGGTTTTAATGTGATTACAAATTAGATAATTCTAGTTGTTCTAAAAATTTGTTAAATCCAGCTCCACGTCTGAGTCAGGCCATGTCAAGTCATAATCAGGCTTTTTCAAAATGTCGAATTCTAAATATTAGCATTTACAAAAAACAGTTTTCAGTTTGTTTTGTGAAGCGCTCTCAGGAGAATACTACGACAGTTTGTTGAGCTACAATCAGAAGCGGATGATGCTTTACCCGTACCATTTGTCCGACATTTTGGTGTGCGAACTTCGCATCACTCCGTTCACTTCACTTACGGTTTTGCCTAAAAAATTTTAGTAAAAATTGTAAACTTAGTTTCAGTTTTACACATTATGTATCAAAATTTGGACGGGAGATAATTAAAAAGAAACTTTTATTAATTTTTTGCAATTTCGCTAATATTTGATCGCAGTTGACGTCATGCGCATGTTGGGCATCGGTCGCAACCAGTACATTGACTTGATGAACCAAAACCGGGCCAACTGACCACTGTTCCGACGGGCAAAGCCATGCAATTTTACGCTCCATTGAGCAATGGTTTCAGCTATGCTTTTGCTGCATTTTGGAGGCGGACATTTGGGTCAAAACTTACAAAAAAAAAATAGGATTTTTTGTTGCTATATTTGTCTAAAAATAATGTGATATTCTAATGTATGAACGGATCACAATTTTAGTTTCATTGAACTTCAAAAATCCTCTAGTCATTAGTTGAGAACCAAAACCGTTGAATTGTATCACTTTTCCAAGGAATTAAAAAAAAAAAATTTTGCAAAAATAATTGAGTTTTTTTTTTTTTTTATTTATTTTCATATGTTTTCTGAAGATGCTCAGTTCGCCGGAGCAGCAGATCATCGACCGACTGCTTGACGAGGGTTCCATTTGCTGTGGTCTGTTGGACAAAGCCATTGTTTTGCGCTTGTTGAGCCGAGGCCTCGTCTATTTGGAAGTGCCAATTGGGTCGGATGACTACGTTTTTGGCACGTCATTTTTGGGTTTGAGCCATGATGAGACAAAACAATCTCGTCTTTTTTTTTTTTTGCTATTTACCCTTTCATTTGGTCGAAAATTTTATATTTTTTTATATATAACTTAAAATTTTGTGGGATTGGAAATTAAGGTGGTTTCGCCGAAAATTTTTTTTTTTTTTTTTTTGAAAAAAATTACGTTTTTTCATCCACTTTTTTTGACTTTCTGTATTTTTTCAGTGCCAACTCTTGACGGATTTGTGATGAATCGGGTCCAAGGCGACTATTTTGAAACATTGTTATACAAAATTTTTTGTCGCCATCGATTGCCGTTTCTGTCTTTTGTCGGCTTGGCTTTGCGCGCAAACACGTCACCGGCATTGAAAATGTGCACCTGCACGCCTCATTGGCCACGGGGGACTATGCCAATGCGGACACCACTGGCACAACCAGTTCGGGGTACGGTTTGACCCTTTTCGATTCCACAAAAAATGCCATGCTTTCCAATTTTACTGGTTTTTTGATTTGTCCGAATTTTGGGGGTATGACAGAAAAAATTTGTTGTTCAAAAAAAAACAAAATATTTCGGACTTTATTCGTTTTATATCGCAAAAGCGAGTTTTTTTAATTGCATTTTTCTTTCGAAAATTTGCTCAGTTTCCATTGTTTATAATCAGTTTGGCCTCCCCGTCTTCTGACCAACTGTCCGTCATCAGTGCCAATGCACAGCTTGCTGATCTGTCCATGGCACTGTTGAGCATCACCGGCGAGGATGGCACAAATGCCACGGGCACCGACGAAGTGACCGACGACGAAATTGTGTTTCTAATTGCGTTTGCGGTGCATTCATCGCCACAATTATCACTGGCACAATTTTCATGGTTTGTTCATCGGCGCTTGATCGGAGGAAAAGTTAGCATAAAATAAGTAAAAAAAGATTCTAAAAATTCACCAATTTTCCAATTTGCTAACTTTATGCAATTGAAAAGTTTTTTCGTGCTTACTGAACCATTTTCCTTTTATTAAAGCAAATTTTCATCATTTTTTCGCCGTTCAGCAGATGAAAGCGCCCCACGAGGATGGCATTGTGCAAAAATCTGAGGACAACGAATGGGACGACAAAGCGCACTTTCCGGAGGACCAAAAGGCATCAAAAAAGGGAGTGAATAGTGAAGAGGAAAAACAGCAGCAGGAGAAGGATGATGATGGAGTTGGTTGGACAAGCACCGGCACCACCACAAAAACATCCGAAGGACATCAAAAAACAGGTTTTTCTGCGTTTGGCTTTTTTGTTTTGAAGGAAATTTTGGGTTTGGCCAATTTTAAATGCAAAAGATTTTCGCTGTCGTTTTTGTCGGCACTGTCAGAGGCACAAAATTATTTTTGGTTTTTTTTCTTCATTTTTATACCACAGCAAACTGTTTGATAATTGGCACCATTTCCCGGCAAATTCAAAATTTGAGACAATTTTTATTGGTCACGAATTGTTAAACTAGTTTAAAATGGGGTTTCTCATTCGTTGCTGTCTTGGTCCATTTTCCAAATCTTGTGGCCATTTTTCAAAATGTACCCACTTTGTTTTACAATACTTTACCATGTCCGTTCAGCAAGTACAACAACCAATTCCGGTGCCAACAACACCAGCAACAACAACAATTGAACATAAAGTGCTCAAGGAACTCAAAGTTTGTTGCATTTTAAGAGTAATTGTTACATTTTTACACAATTTATTAATTTCAGCATTTCCAATGTTTAAATTCGGGACAAAAACGCTTTGAAAAGCAGATTTTGAACTCAAAATTCAGATTTTTAAGAATACAATTTAGTCCAGGAGACTTTTTACTCCTGGAAAAGGTTCATGAATTTTTAATGCGATTTGCTAAGAAACTTGGGTACTTGTGGGTTTTGGGCCTAACCAAAAAATTTAAAAAAAGGTCAACCAAGGGCGTGCTGGAGGCGATTGTTAGTCGAATTCCCCTCTCCGAATTTTTTTATGGCTATAGGCCTGATTAACGGTCTTTTTAAGGTGCCGCCCACGTGCCGCCCGGTGACATTGCCTCGGTGTTTTACCCGTCTCTTGGCCCGTACAGCAGTTGGGATGCTAAAGTGATTGAGCGGCACATGAAATGGATGTCCAGCGCGGGCATTGACGTGGTCGTCTGTTCATGGTACCCCAAGGAAATGGCGGATCCGGAAGGTTTTTTTAAATAAGATTAAACAAAAATTCACGATTTTTCAGTCCCCCCGCTATTCTCTCCGTAAACTGTTCAATTGGTTGACCAAATTTTTGCATTAGATGGGCTCTCGATATAAGAAAACGGAAAATTTTGCCTAAAAAATTAAAAAATTTTTGTTAGCCCTCAACTAAAATCATACCAACCTCCCTGAGGAACGCCATGGGACTCGCTGATGAGACTTTTGAACGCAACGGACAAGGTCAAAATGAAAATGGCATTCCATTTGAAGCCGTACGAGCAGCGCACGGCGGCCACTGTACGCCGGGACATTGCCTACATTTTGGAGCAGTACGGCCAACATCCGGCACTGTACCGGCAGCAGCGCCGGATAACAGCAAAAAGAAGGACGATAAAGAAAAAAACGGTGGGTGAGAATGAGAGGGAGAGAGAAAGGATGATAGACGGAGAGAGAGAGAGAGAGTTATAAAGGAAGAGAAATTGCTTGAGTGAGGAGGAGAAAGGGGGAAACAGAGAGTAATGTATGAGAGGGGAAAAAGGGAAGAGATTAAATGTGAAAGAGAGCGAGAGAGAGGGGGAGGGAGGAGAAAAATGATTGAGAGAGAAGAAATGGAAAGTGAGAGAGAGAGAGAGAGGAGTGAGAAAAAAGAAAGAAGTGAGAAAGTGATAAACTGACAATGAGACTGTTTTGGTGTGATCAGAATTTGACATGGACAATAGATTTAAAATCTATTAGCAAAATTAAATAAAATTGTTACCAACAAATTTTGTAGCAAAGGAACTGCCACTGTTTTACGTGTACGACTCGTACCGAATTGGGCCCGCCCAATGGGCCGCTGTGTTGGGACGGAACGGCACGGAAACCATCCGCGGCACTGAGTTGGACTCGTTGATGATCGGTCAGTGTTTTTTTTTTTCATTTGATCGCCTAATAAATGTTACATTTTTGATTTTACACCCTCCAAAATTTGCACCCTCTTTTTTGGCATTTTTTGTAATAAAATGCCTAAATTTTGCTCCAATTTTTTTTTTGTCTTTACGCTAATTAAATTGTTTGCCCTCTTTGCAGGACTTTACGTGGACAATAGTGATGCTCAGAAGTTGTTGGATGCCTCATTCGACGGGTTGTACACGTACTTTGCCACTGACGGACAACAATGGCAAATTGGCCTGATTTGAGCGCATTTTGTGCACGCAATTCGCTCCTTTTTGTCCCATCGGTTGGGCCCGCATACAACGACAGACACGAGGCCAGTGTTTTTATTTTGATCAAAATTCAAATTCAAATGGGAGGGGCGAGAGCGAAACCGCGACGGTGAGAAAGAGTGTGAAAATAAGAGGGCAAACAATCCGAGCGTGACGAGTGAGTGATGACTAACAAATCTCTCGTTGTTTCTCTGACTGTCTACCCTCTGATTTTCGCACGCTTTCTCACCATTCTCTCATTTTCTCTACATAACTTCCCAATGGGACAGTAAAAAAAAATTTTTTTTTTAAATTTATTATTGGCATTGTGGCGGTGTCAAATAATTTTTTTATCAAAAATCAACAATTTTTTAGGGTTCGTCCGTGGAATTCGGCAAATGCTCGCGGCCGGGCCAACGGTGAATACTACCGGGAACACTTCAAAATGGCACACACGGCAAAGGTGGGGGGGGGGAGAATGGGTCGAGTTTTAAAGATTTGCATTTTAAAACGCAAAATTTAAAAAAATAAATAACAATTCAATGTTACCAAATTAAGCATTTTTGGAATTCTTCGATGGTTTTATGTTTTTCTTCCTTTTTTTCAATAACGATTTTTTTTATGACGCCAAGATTATAAAATCGGACATAAAATTTTAAAAAACTCACAGGCCGACATTGTGTCCATCACCAGCTTCAACGAATGGCACGAGGGCACCCAAATTGAGCCGGCCATGCCGTTCACGGCACCCGGAAACAACAACAACGGCACCATTTCAGCGTCAGCAACAACCAGCGACGACGCGTCTTCGCCGTTTGAGTACGCCAAATATGACGGGTGCCCGGAGCAGTACCTGAATTCACGTTGGAGATGGTCAAGCAGTACTTCACCGCCCATCACGAGGACATTCCGGCCAAAATTGCACGAATTGTCTGACTATTTTTGAATGAATGTCTTTTGGCAGGCTCGTAACCCGGCGGGGGATGACCATTGGCCACTGGAAACGGGGGTTATTTTTGGCAGGCAGAAATTTTTTTACAATTTGTCAAATTTCCGGTTTTTTTATCTGCCATGCCCTGGAAATCCTCCTCAAATTTTGCTCGTAAAAACAAGGGCAAAAGTTCAAAAAATAGGCGCCAATTTTTTTTCTTTTTTGTTTATGAGCCTGACCCTTGATTTTCAAGAAATTTTTTTGTTTGGGTTTCCGTTTATATGTACTCATTTATGGCATATTGTTTTTTGTTTATTCAATTAAATTATCTCCTCTCTTTTTTGTTGTTGTATGCATTTTCCTCATTTAAATTTGCCATTTGAAATTAAAATTGGATTTTGTAAGTAAATTCATTTTGTATGTACGCATTTGATGTATAAAATAACACTCTCTGAACCCCTCCAATTAGGGCACTGTTCGATTTGTGTCGGCATTGAGTCGAGAAAAGTGTCGGTTTTCTCACTTTTGAGTGTCGACTCTCGAGAATTTTCGCTCTCGACCAACTCTAATGACCATCATTTTCATTCATTAGTCTTCGCCATTAATTTTTTGTCGACGGCGGAGAGTCATTTCGCCATAATTATGGGCTTTGACCGCCAAAAATGGCACACTTTTGTGTTTTGTTTGATTTTAACCCCGGAACCGCCCTCTTTTTCGGCATTTTTCGGAATAAATGCCTAAATTTCGGCATCAAATTTACCCGAATGGGCAACAAAAAAAATGCCAATATTGCTTTGCCAATTTTAATGCAATTTCCAACGGCAGATATGTTCATCCCAATTTTTTGCTCCAATTAGTCAAAAATTACTGAACTATGCCAGAAAAAAAAATGCCAAAAATTTTGCATTTTAATAGCATTTTGCGTTCCGGCGCTTTTAAATAAAAGTAAATTATTGTTGTTTTTATGGGTAACAACAACAAGCACATTTAGCACATTTTTTTTGTTGGCTTTTGGATTTTTCGGCATTTGCCTCCCCCAAAAATCGCCGTCACAAATCCTCCGGGGCGTTGCGTTCGTCGGCCGGGGGCCGGGGGAAGCCCCGAGGGCTCATTTTTGCGCTTTAAGTCGTTATTGTCATTATCAGTATATATATATATATATATGTATGTATGTATGTATGTATTTAAATTTGTAGGTTTAAATCCCCCGGGGGCATTTGAAAATGAAATAAAAATTTCCGCCGTCGATTTATCCCCGAGAAAATTTTTTTGCCGAGACTTATTGTTAGTCTCGAGCCCCGTTGGTACCTCGCAACCCCGAAAGTTGAGAGATGTGTAAAAAAATATGTCGAAAGTTAAGCCGAACATTGGCACCGGCACCGGAATTTGATGACCGCTGAGAAACTCGAGGCTCGAGACCCCCCGGGGGCGCGTTATAGAAATTTGGCACTTAAATCAGAAATAATCCCTAAATTCTTATCATTCAATAAATAAACCAATTTTTCGACTTTGTGAATCGAATGGTAAGCCGAAAAACAATTTCCGATTGTGAAAAATTCGATTAAAAATTCACTGAATTTTCTTAGTTTGCCGTCGACAATAAAAAAAAGATGGCCCCAAAATTTTATTTGGGCAACCACCTTCATAAAATTTGTTCACGGTTTCTGATCAAAATAAATTCATAAATAATATATATATTTTTTTTTAAAATTAATTCCATTCTTTTTAGTTCCCAATTAATTTTGCCGTGGTTAGAGGTGAAAAAATGGAATAATAGATTATTTTAAGGTTATTATAGACTAATTTTCCTTTTTTTGTATTCATTAAATTGAGTTTTAAAAAATGATAAAATTCTAATTAATTTAAATTAAAATAGAAATTAGAAATTATTAGGGATGTCAATTTTATGTAAATACATATTTTTTTCCTGTATTCCCCATGCTCTAAATAGTAGAGATGCGCCGTGAATCACGGTCACGGTTACCGTGCAATTTCACGGGTTTTTTCACTCACGGTCACGGTCACGATTCACGGTACCAATTCACGGTTATTCCGTGAAAAATTTACACTGGATAAAATCGAAAATTTACGAATTACATATTGTTTTCAAAGAGACATTTGGTCATTTTTTGGGAAATTTTTGGTAAGAAACAGAGCAAAATTTTTAAAAATTTCCCCGGCGGCGCCTATCGGCACCGCCGGCCCAATCTCTATTCCTGAAACTTTTTGAACAAAGTCAACAACCAATATTGTGCGAAAACAAATAAAAAGTCAAGTTTCAAGGATAACCCCATTTAAATAAAAACTCATTAAATTCTTTAAAAACTCGCTCGAAATTAGGTTATTTTGGGCAAAAGCAATTAACAAATCCCAAAAAATTTTCAAATATTGTCCACTATAACCCTTATTTTTCTTACTAAATTGGGCAAAATATCTTATAGATGAAAAACAAAAAACCATGTAAAAAAGATTGGAATCGATTTTGAACGCAAAATTATGAGAAATATGCAAATTATGGGCGCTCCGCGCGTGCCAATGGTAGTGCTGTTTGAGACCGAAAATTTTTCGAGGCTCGAGACCGAGACTTGACCCCGAGACTCGAGACCAATTTTTTATGGTTCTCATAAAAACATTTTTTGTTCATCTTTTTTTTTGTTCAATTTTTAAATGCTCGCTGCTTATTATGTCACGTTCAAAGAAGCACACTTTTATCTTCTTCTTCTATTTGTTCATTTTTTGTGGCATTTTAACGGGGAAAACGAATTTTTGGGAACCAAAAATTTTGAGAAATTTTGGAGGCTTTAAAAGTTATCAATTCCTCGAGGGGTCTAAAAATAAAATAGTCATTAAATTTAAGGAAAACAAGCCTTTTTAAAGAATCTAACCTTTTTTTTCTCTCCCTGAAATAGTGTATTTGAATGAATTTTTAAGTTTTTTTTCATATTTTTGCACAAATAATTTTTGTTTTGTTTTTTAATTTTTATTTGTAATTACTTTTATTTGTGCTAACCTAATTAATAAGTTTGTTTATTCTTTAGTTTTCTAAAATTTCCAATTTATTATAAAATACGCTACCATTTTTTATAATTGGAAATTACAAATTTTAAATTAAAAAATTTTCTCAAAAATTTAAAAAACAAAATTTTGTTTTTCACTGCTCCAAAATTTGCCTCCTTCCGCAGCACTTCGCCAACTGTGCGAGGACCAAAGCCGCTTCTGCGATATTTTGGGCCTTTTTCACACGTCAGTTTTAAAATTGGCGCGCTTTTTTTTGGCATTTTTTGGCCTTTTCAATCATTTTTTTTGTGGCACCATCGGAAAACTTGAAATTTTTTGGACCGGTTTCTGTAGTTCAATTAAAAGTCCATATCGTAATGCCCCGCAGGGATTGGTCGTGCAAAATCCGGCACATCCGAAAATGCCGCGCAAAAATTTAAAAATGCGGCATTTTGTTGGGTTGTAACGGAGCCGCCCCGGAATCGGCACAGCATTCGCCCACTCTCTCCCGCACCGAAACTACCGTAGCCGCACCATCCCACCCAATACAGTATACATATGGGACAGTTTTCCATTCGAAACATTATGATAACATAAGATTAAAGCGTGACAGAATGCCAATATCAAACAAATTGATTGCTGTTGTTGCTTAGGTGTGGTCAGCCGCATGTTCGTGCCCGCTGCTGCTTCAGCTGTCGACGCTTTGGCAATCGGACAAGAAATGCTTAGCCCCCGGGGCACTCTGATCAGGGTTGATCAGTGATCACTCACTTTTTTATCTCTTTTCAAAACAGCCTTTTAATGGTTGGCCAGATCAGTGTGCCCGGGACTGGGTACAAAAACGGCAAAAAATGTTACAGTTTTACACTTATCAGTTTTACACTTTGTCTTTTAACGTATTACGGTATTTTCATCGATATATTACGGTATTTAGGTCCAAAATATATTAAGCACAGGCCTTACGGACATTTGCGGACGGACATTTGCGGACGGAAACTTGCGGACGGACACTTGCGGACGGACATTTGCGGACGGACACTTGCGGACGGACATTTGCGGACGGACACTTGCGGACGGACATTTGCGGACAATTTCGGGAAAAAATAAAAAAAATTCGCAAAAAAAATTTTAAAAAATTTCTGAAAATATGGAATGGAGACTTAAAACTTAATTAAACTTTGTTTTTGGGCTTTTAGGCCGCGATTAAAGTAAATTGGTCCCAAACATCGGGGAAGTGTGAATGTCGCCTGTTACACACTCAAATTCGGGTGAGAGTGCTATTTTGATCTTTAGAAAAAATTCTGAGACCTGCTTAATCGCGAAAAAATTTGCTTGCAATTCCAAAATTAACAGCCTATTATTATATAAATGCTGATCAGCAGCTGTACTAAAACCCGATTCTCGACATTTTTGGGCATCGGATTTCCGATTTACTTTTCTGAAATTTTTGGGGCCTAAAATGCTTTTCCTGCTGATGAACAGTAGATCAATTTATGTATCTTGGGTTCTTCTCCATCCCGAACAAATTAGGAAAAGAAAATTCAAGGGGCTGGTAGCAAATTCCCCTACAAGTTTTGTCTGTATAGCTAGAGAAATTTAAAAATGTCGGTGGAAAAATTTCACACTTCCCCGATGTTTGGGACCAATTTTTATTTTAATCACGGCCTAAAAGCCCAAAACAAAGTTTTATTAAGCTAGTCTCCATTCCATCTTTTCAGAATTTTTTTTTAATTTTTTTACGAATTTTTTTAAATTTTTTCCCGAATTGTCCGCAAATGTCCGTCCGCAAATGTCCGTCCGCAAGTGTCCGTCCGCAAATGTCCGTCCGCAAGTGTCCGTCCGCAAATGTCCGTCCGCAAGTGTCCGTCCGCAAATGTCCGTCCGCAAATGTCCGTCCGCAAATGTCTCACTGCGAATTAAATATTAATTTTTTGCTATAAATTTAAATTTCATTATAAATGTGCGCATCACGTGTGGACGGTCGTCCATATGAATGCTCCGATGAGAAACACGATTACACTCCCCCGAAATATCCTAAAATATATAAATAAAAGTCCCGGTTTTTGCTCGCAAACACAGAAAAGAAAGTGTTTTTCCTACTATTTAGTAGAGATGCGCCGTGACTGAAAAAACCCGTGAACCGTGAAACGTGACCGTGACCGTGAATTGACCCCGTGAATCGTGACCGTGAATTGGTACCGTGAATCGTGACCGTGACCGTGATCCAAAAAACCCGTGAAATTCCCGGTTTTCGTGACCGTGACCGTGAATTTTTTTAAATTAAATTTTTCCCCGTCGGCGAATTTTTTGTTTTTACACTGTCTTTTTTGTGGTAAAATTTCCAAAAAATGTTGGAAACAGGGTATCCAGCAGGGACGGCGAATTTTTAAAAATTTGATTGCAATTTGTTAACAGATTTTTTCGTAAAATGAGCCAAAAATGAGAACCATAAAAAATTGGTCTCGAGTCTCGGGGTCAAGTCTCGGTCTCGAGCCTCGAAAAATTTTCGGTCTCAAACAGCACTACCATTGGCACGCGCGGAGCGCCCATAATTTGCATATTTCTCATAATTTTGCGTTCAAAATCGATTCCAATCTTTTTTACATGGTTTTTTGTTTTTCATCTATAAGATATTTTGCCCAATTTAGTAAGAAAAATAAGGGTTATAGTGGACAATATTTGAAAATTTTTTGGGATTTGTTAATTGCTTTTGCCCAAAATAACCTAATTTCGAGCGAGTTTTTAAAGAATTTAATGAGTTTTTATTTAAATGGGGTTATCCTTGAAACTTGACTTTTTATTTGTTTTCGCACAATATTGGTTGTTGACTTTGTTCAAAAAGTTTCAGGAATAGAGATTGGGCCGGCGGTGCCGATAGGCGCCGCCGGGGAAATTTTTAAAAATTTTGCTCTGTTTCTTACCAAAAATTTCCCAAAAAATGACCAAATGTCTCTTTGAAAACAATATGTAATTCGTAAATTTTCGATTTTATCCAGTGTAAATTTTTCACGGAATAACCGTGAATTGGTACCGTGAATCGTGACCGTGACCGTGAGTGAAAAAACCCGTGAAATTGCACGGTAACCGTGACCGTGATTCACGGCGCATCTCTACTATTTAGAGCATGGGGAATACAGGAAAAAAATATGTATTTACATAAAATTGACATCCCTAATAATTTCTAATTTCTATTTTAATTTAAATTAATTAGAATTTTATCATTTTTTAAAACTCAATTTAATGAATACAAAAAAAGGAAAATTAGTCTATAATAACCTTAAAATAATCTATTATTCCATTTTTTCACCTCTAACCACGGCAAAATTAATTGGGAACTAAAAAGAATGGAATTAATTTTAAAAAAAAATATATATATTATTTATGAATTTATTTTGATCAGAAACCGTGAACAAATTTTATGAAGGTGGTTGCCCAAATAAAATTTTGGGGCCATCTTTTTTTTATTGTCGACGGCAAACTAAGAAAATTCAGTGAATTTTTAATCGAATTTTTCACAATCGGAAATTGTTTTTCGGCTTACCATTCGATTCACAAAGTCGAAAAATTGGTTTATTTATTGAATGATAAGAATTTAGGGATTATTTCTGATTTAAGTGCCAAATTTCTATAACGCGCCCCCGGGGGGTCTCGAGCCTCGAGTTTCTCAGCGGTCATCAAATTCCGGTGCCGGTGCCAATGTTCGGCTTAACTTTCGACATATTTTTTTACACATCTCTCAACTTTCGGGGTTGCGAGGTACCAACGGGGCTCGAGACTAACAATAAGTCTCGGCAAAAAAATTTTCTCGGGGATAAATCGACGGCGGAAATTTTTATTTCATTTTCAAATGCCCCCGGGGGATTTAAACCTACAAATTTAAATACATACATACATACATACATATATATATATATATACTGATAATGACAATAACGACTTAAAGCGCAAAAATGAGCCCTCGGGGCTTCCCCCGGCCCCCGGCCGACGAACGCAACGCCCCGGAGGATTTGTGACGGCGATTTTTGGGGGAGGCAAATGCCGAAAAATCCAAAAGCCAACAAAAAAAATGTGCTAAATGTGCTTGTTGTTGTTACCCATAAAAACAACAATAATTTACTTTTATTTAAAAGCGCCGGAACGCAAAATGCTATTAAAATGCAAAATTTTTGGCATTTTTTTTTCTGGCATAGTTCAGTAATTTTTGACTAATTGGAGCAAAAAATTGGGATGAACATATCTGCCGTTGGAAATTGCATTAAAATTGGCAAAGCAATATTGGCATTTTTTTTGTTGCCCATTCGGGTAAATTTGATGCCGAAATTTAGGCATTTATTCCGAAAAATGCCGAAAAAGAGGGCGGTTCCGGGGTTAAAATCAAACAAAACACAAAAGTGTGCCATTTTTGGCGGTCAAAGCCCATAATTATGGCGAAATGACTCTCCGCCGTCGACAAAAAATTAATGGCGAAGACTAATGAATGAAATGTGCGTGTTTTATTGCAATTTCTTTCCTTTTAGGTGTGTTTTTAAATTTACGGGAGAAATATAACGCCAAAAAAATAATTAAAAAAAAAGAAAAGGGCCCCCGGGGGATTTAAACTTACAAATTTAAATACATACATACATACAACATACATACAATACATACATACATACATACATACATACATACATACAAACATACATACATACATACATACATACATACATACATACATACATACATACATACATACATACATACATACATACATACATACATACATACATACTACATACATACATACATACATACATACATACATACATACATACATACATACATACATACATACATACATACATACATACATACATACATACATACATACATACATACATACATACATACATACATACATACATACATACATACATACATACATACATACATACATACATACATACATACATACATACATACATACATACATACATACATACATACATACATACATACATACATACATACATACATACATACATACATACATACATACATACATACATACATACATACATATATATATATATAAATACTGATAATGACAATAACGACTTAAAGCGCATAAAATGAGCCCTCGGGGCTTCCCCCGGCCCCCGGCCGACGAACGCAACGCCCCGGAAGATTTGTGACGGCGATTTTTGGGGGAGGCAAATGCCAAAAATCCAAAAGCCAACAAAAAAAATGTGCTAAATGTGCTTGTTGTTGTTACCCATAAAAACAACAATAATTTACTTTTATTTAAAAGCGCCGGAACGCAAAATGCTATTAAAATGCAAATTTTTTGGCATTTTTTTTTTCTGACATAGTTCGGTAATTTTTGACTGATTGGGGCAAAAAATGGGGATGAACACATCTGCCGTTGGAAATTGCATTAAAATTGGCAAAGCAATATTGGCATTTTTTTTTGTTGCCCATTCGGGTAAATTTGATGCCGAAATTTAGGCATTTATTCCGAAAAATGCCAAAAAAGAGAACGGTTCCTGGGTAAAATCAAACAAAACACAAAAGTGTGCCATTTTTGGCGGTCAAAGCCCATAATTATGGCGAAATGACTCTCCGCCGTCGACAAAAAATTAATGGCGAAGACTAATGAATGAAATGTGCGTGTTTTATTGCAATTTCTTTCCTTTTAGGTGTGTTTTTAAATTTACGGGAGAAATATAACGCCAAAAAAATAATTAAAAAAAAAGAAAAGGGCAATGAAACAGCACAAAATTTGATGAAAGAGGGAAATGACTCATTATGGGCAAATAAATAAATAAGTAGATAATTAATTTGGTAACATTGAATCGTTATTTATTTTTTTAAATTTTGCGTTTTAAAATGCAAATCTTTAAAACTCGACCCATTCTCCCCCCCCCCCCCCCCCCCCACCTTTGCCGTGTCGTGTGTGCCATTTTGAAGTGTTCCCGGTAGTATTCACCGTTGGCCCGGCCGCGAGCACTTAACGATGTGCCGCGGTGGCTATGAGTGAGGGTGATAATTATATTTGGAATACAAATTTAGTGACCTCTTTTGTGGGCTGATCGCAGCTCCAGAGATTTTAAGAAGCATGCTAAAGCTTAACGATGTGCCGCGGTGGCTATGAGAGAGGGTGATAATTATATTTGGAATACAAATTTAGTGACCTCTTTTGTGGGCTGATCGCAGCTCCAGAGATTTTAAGAAGCACGCTAAAGCTTAACGATGTGCCGCGGTGGCTATGAGTGAGGGTGATAATTATATTTGGAATACAAATTTAGTGACCTCTTTTGTGGGCTGATCGCAGTTCCAGAGAATTTAAGAAGCATGCTAAAGCTTAACGATGTGCCGCGGTGGCTATGAGTGAGGGTGATAATTATATTTGGAATACAAATTTAGTGACCTCTTTTGTGGGCTGATCGCAGTTCAGAGATTTTAAGAAGCACGCTAAAAGCTTAACGATGTGTCCGCTGTGCTATGAGAGAGGGTGATAATTATATTTGGAATACAAATTTAGTGACCTCTTTTGTGGGCTGATCGCAGTTCCAGAGATTTTAAGAAGCACGCTAAAGCTTAACGATGTGCCGCGGTGGCTATGAGTG